>JAJJMA010267241.1:11679-23989 GCA_023529015.1 Papaver nudicaule | reverse complement strand
CTTTAGGAACTTAGTTAACCTCAAGTTAATTGAGGGTAGAACTCTATTTAGAGAAGGAATTCTAAATAGAGAAGGATTCTTTTAAAGGAAGAATTCCTAGACAAGGTAGTATTCCCATATAAGAAAATACTCCTAGATAAGGAAATATATTCCTAGGAGGTTTGGGAAACCAAACCACTATAAATAGAGGTGTCTAGTTGATAGCTAAGACACTCAGATTTCTATCGAGAGAGAGATCTAGTCACTCAAGGTTTCTACACCTTGAGAGGAAGCTTGTGAGGTAATCACTAGAGGTGTTGCAAAAGCAAGCTTAGCAAAAAAATTAGGGTTTAAATTTTTTAGTGAGGTTGTGAGCGTGAAAGAGAGAATTGTAATATTGTCTTGTTCATAATTTATAGAAGATATCTTTTTTCGTAATTTTTTCCTTGTGTTTACGTTTTACCTAGTTTTCGTCTGTTGTTATTTTGAATTCCGCCTTAATAACTCTAGTCGTCAAGAGTACAAAGATTATACGTATCAACCAAAGCACACCACCAGCTGTTTGTTCATGAACCTGATAGAAACATCCCTTAGTTGATCTCAGTAAACTGGATCCAATACAACAAGGTCAAGCTATATAGATCTCTTTTCCTAGACCCGAATTCCAACAAGGGCAAGTCTTGTTTGTTCTTCCAAGTACCAAATTCCTACAAAGACATGATTGTAAGGTCTCTGTATCAACACCCCTTGCAATACTTCAATTATATCAAACAAGAATTTAATGCAGAAAATAAAGTAAGCAAGACACCAAAAGAGTTGTTAACTTGAAACCACAACTAGCAGAAAACCCCGGGACCTCATCCAGTTTGAACACCGCATTGTTTTAAGACGCTACAACCAATATCCTACTATCAAACTTCAGACTGGAATATAGTTCAGAATGAACCAAGCTATTGAGTTGCAATCGCGCTCCTTGTGTCTCTTGGATCTCGCAAGATGCTATGCACTTGATTCTCCTAGATGACATCCTTTACACGCCTATGAGTTGCTTCAGCCGCAATTAAGACTTCCAAAAATTTCCCGTCCCCAACGAGATAATAGCACAATTCCCCTTTTCAAATATCAAATGAAGGTGAGTCGAATTTAGAACTTAGTTCAAAATCCTAAATACTTGCTTTCTCGTCAAGGATATTACACTCTACAAAACTTATAGAGATACCTAAATCGAAAACTACTTAGCAAAATAAATGTAGAAATCCTAGAGTGATACTTTATAGAACTTCTAACGGACTTACAAGCATACAAAGCCAGATCGAAGGTCTTCCATCAAAATCCTGGTAAAAAGATCAGACGTTCTTGAATGGTCTTATAGCAGAAGAGAGGGATCATAAAAATAGAAAAGAACTAAAATGATTACCTAGATTACAAAAATAAACTATAGGCCGGAAATTTTCTTCACGAATCCCCAAATGAAGTCTTCTATGTCGAGCCTTAATCTTGAAGAACACAAGGTTGGAAGGAGCGACAATTATGCACAAACGCTACATAGCGTGTGAGGGATTAAATTGTAATGTTGCAGAGTGTTTTCTATTTATAGTGAATCGATGAGGCTAAATTACTTGATGCCCAAGTATTTCCCAATGTGCAAGAATGAGAAGACTTTCTTGGTTTACAAGTAAACTTATTACCTTCGATAGATTTTTCCTTGCTTCGAGTTTCGTTCCTTTGATTCAAAGTATTAACATTAATAGCTCACAAGCAATTACCTTGGGTAAACTACTTCTAATAGGAGTCTTTCCACAATTACATCAATTGCCTTTCTCCAGGAATTTTCTCAACTACGATGATCACTAATTGTTGCGTCTTCCTAGATTATGATCACTACTTAACATAAATAAGCTTGATCAAAATAAGGAAATAATCATGGTATATTCACAATAAGAATTCGTCACAACGCACACAAGTGTGTGAAAAGATTGCCTCAAGATCAAAGAATGAGTATGTTAGAATAACCAAAATATGACAAAACATTTAGTTCACAGAATGGTGAACCTGGAATTGACTGAGTCACGTCAACTAGGTTCACGAATTGAAACTTCTTTACTATGGTTCGTGAACCCAAACCATGTAGGTTCACGAACTCAAAAGGTCTGAGTTCAAATTCTTCTATTCTTCCTCAAATTAAATATACTTAACGAGTAATAGAAGTGCACAATCTCATTGGATAAAAGCTAGAACTAAGCAAATCCAATTCCTCCAAATTCATCGTAGTTTCTTTCATCAAGAGCTTGGCGTAAAACTTCACAAGATCATCAATGAGTGATTATCTTGGACATGAACCTTTTCATATTCGCAAATCATATTAAAGCCATGGTAGAATAGTCGAAAATGAGTTTCCAAAAATCCAAGTAATGTACCAACTTTTAAAGAAATCCTCGTAGATGTTTTTAGTTTGTTCTATCAGTATTGTAATCTAACAAAAGAAAACAGAAAAACTTGGATACATTAGACCAATTCTTGTCTGACTACAAGAAAATTCCACACCTTGTTTACCATTGAAACAACATCAGGTTCAATCTTCATCTTCAAGGTAAGCTTGATTCGGATCTCAACCACCTAAACTACCCTACTCCGAAACTGACTTTAGTAGCCCTTAATGGTCTTACTGTTAGGGGCAAAAAGGCCAAAGCTCACCCACAAATTAGAATTAAATCAGGTTGTGAATTTAGCTCATTATTCCTTTTACTAGTTCAAGGTTAGTACTAAAAGGAGGGTATTTAGGTAAAAAGTTAGCACTTTTTCTTTTAAAATGGTTCAATTGGGTAGGAGATGATCATTGTGTAAAGATGATTATGGAGTATGACCACATTGTAAAACCCAGTTACGAAGTCTGATCATTTTGTTATTGCAAAGGACCATAGTGGTTGGGCTTCAGCATAAAAAGTGTTGATTTTCGAATAAGAAGTTTTATTAACCAGATCAATCTTCTACTTCAGCTGGTATTATTCGCTGGTTACTATTCACACAGATAACCAAGTACCACACTGGTTGGGCTTTTTGCCGCTTTCCCTTGGTTGTTTTTCAGCTAAATTGACTATAACTTATACATCATAGTAAGTAGTGAGATTGTATCTCTTTTCTTTGTTTTTGGGAGGGCATTTAGGCCTAAGCTATGTCCATTCCTTTATCTTTCTTTCCTTTTCTTTTCATTCGGAAAAACAAATGCATCATAGTGTTTAGGGGTGAGCACGGTCCGGATTAGACCGGTTTCAACTACATCCGCATTCTTTTCCTCCTTATGAAACTCTAATCTACCACGAACTAGCTATTATCAAAAGAAAGTTACAAAATGCATATTGACTACTTAAAACTAAATAAAGGTACAAAATCACCAACTACAACTAAAAGTTTTGCTATACTGTTAAGGCACCAACCACAAGGCCGACCCTGGAGCAAAGCAGCCAATTCCTTGAATTGGGCCTCAAAGTTTTGGGGGCCACAAATTTATGTACTTTACATAACACAAGAGAATAAAAAAGGATTTTGTGTAAGTGGAAGCTTTCGGAAGGTCTTGAAAAGATATTAACGGGAGGTCAAATTAAATCTTGTTAAGTTTACCGATTTCTTTGGAACTAGCAAAACACGTGGTCCACTTGCTTTTATTTCTTTTTATAATCAAAACACGTGTTCACTTGCTTCCTTTATGTTCTTTCTTGTTATGTTTATGCTATTGTACTTTTTTTTTTCATGCTCCCGCTTAAATAGTAACCCATGCTTCTAAGTCATATCTCCTCCACGTATGTAAAATGGGGGTCACAATTATTATTTTTGCATAGGGCCACGGAAAAGTCAGGGCCATCTTTGACCAACCTACAAGAAAACAAAACCTATCTATATACACATCATGTGAAGAAATAGTCCCAAACGAAAGTAAGTTACTCAACATAAAGAGAATAGATGCACGAGAAAAATCCAGCTTAAAGGCGAGTTTGGTATTGATGTGAGTTTTATAAAAGTGATTTTCTGTTGTGATGTGCAGTGCGTTGCTGTGCTGTGCTGTGAAAATAAAGTAGTAGGACGTTTGGTAAATTATAATATAGAAAGTGATGCTTGACTAACAAACTGTAAATTTTGTTTGGTAAATTGTCATACAAAATTGCTGATGATGTAGTTAATGACGAAAATAAACATGTTTTAATTTTTTACAAAAAATATAATCTAATTTTGCGAAATTGTATTTTTAATTCCCAAATAATTTAAATAAATATAAATAATGATTATCTTAGTTAAAAAAAAATGAAATAGAGAATATAGTAATATGTGCACAATATTCAAGGGTAAAATTTGTCATTTTAGTAAAATAATAAGGTTAAAATGGATAATTAACTAAATAAAATTATGTGGGTCCACAACTTCTGCTTTTACTGCTTTTAAAAGCTACTCCTGGGTAGCTTTTAAAAGCAGGTCCAAAATGGAAGTGCTTTTCTCCAAAAGCACTTTGAAAAAAATTTACCAAACACAATTTTTAGTAAAAGTTGGTTACAAATTTGTTACAAAGTGCTTTTGGTAGAAAAAAAACAATCCCAAACGGGGCTTAAATCAAACTCCATAAATACTTTTAACGGGTGTTGGTGTCTTTCTAAGGCTGCACCTACACCAAATTCATTGGGCATTTGCATCCGCATCCGCATCCAATCCACCGGTGCACGGAACAAACACCCACCCATAAAGAAAAAACGGGTGGGCCGGTGAGGGATCCGCTGCTCACCCCTTCCAGTGCTTGCTCTTGCCATACTTGGTGAACAGTGTACGTATATGTGTGTCCGTGATTTCCCCCGTAGTCCCGTAGGCGCTGTATATGACACGAACTCCGCAAAATCAAAAACCTTAAAAAAAACTAAACCAGAAAAGGAAGAAGAAGAAACGAAGTAAAGGAATGGATTCACAGTTACAACAGCAACAACAATGGGCGATGATGAGTGCTCAACCACAACAACACCAACATCACATTCATCAACAACAACAACAACCACAAGTGTGGGGAGTTGCTGGGGCTCCTTCTCAGCCGTATCACCAACCAACTACTCTTGAAGAGATTAGAACACTTTGGATTGGTGATTTACAGTATTGGGCCGATGAAAATTACCTCCAAGCTTGCTTTGCTCCTTGTGGAGAGGTATCTCTTTCTCTCACTCTCTCCCCCGAGGTTTTGTTTACTTCTAGGGTTTCTATTATTGCTGTGTTTTAGATTGTGAAATTTGAAAAAAAAAAATCTTAAATAACATCTTTTAGGGTTTACTTTGCTTTTGAACCGGAAGGTTTTATTGTGTTTCCTTGCTGTTCATGTTTTGGGTTTGAGGGTTTAATCCATGGATACTGCCCTTACTAGAAAAGTTGAAACCTTAATTTGAATTGAGTATCATATAGGTGATTAAAAATTTTATATTAAAATTCTTGTTGCTGGTGCTATATTAATAAGTGGTCAATATTACATTGAATAGGTGCTTTCCATCAAAATCATACGTAACAAGATGACTGGGCAACCAGAAGGATATGGCTTTGTTGAGTTTGCCTCTCATGCTGCAGCAGAACGAATTCTTCAAACTTATAATGGTACACAAATGCCTGGAGTTGAACAGACATTTAGGTTAAATTGGGCATCTTTTGGGATAGGAGAGAGGCGCCCTGAAGCTGGACCCGAGCATTCGATATTTGTAGGGGATTTAGCACCAGATGTGACTGATTATTTGTTGCAAGAGACATTTCGAACTCAGTATCCATCAGTGAGGGGCGCAAAGGTTGTCACTGATCCCAACACTGGGCGTTCGAAGGGTTATGGGTTTGTTAAATTTGCTGAAGAGATGGAAAGAAATCGAGCTATGTCTGAAATGAACGGGGTGTACTGCTCGACCCGGCCAATGCGTATAAGTGCTGCAACTCCAAAGAAGACTACTGGTTTTCAGCAGCCATATACAGCTGCTAAAGGTAATCATCGTGATTCAAAGTAAAGAGAATATAATTAGTTTTAATGACGAAAAAAGAATGCCTAGTTTGAGAGAAGTTATCTATTTTTATGCACGCAACCTTCCCTTCTTGCTCAAACATTTAGAGTAGGTAAGCAAAACAAGGGGGAGAGATCAGCTTTAGGGGTAAACTAATTTTATCCACAATACAACTAACTAGGTTATGCTATCTGTGCTTTCATTGCAAGAGTTTATGTACTTGTTCAGTTTCATACCTATTTTTTTTCTTTGTTTCTTTGATCAGTTTGTTCAGTAGGATAGCAGTTGTTTCTTTGACCTTGTTGTTTTAGTTATAATTTTTAGATGAGCGAGTTTTATTTGATAAAGTAATTGGCAAAAAATACAAGTCTCTCGACCTTGTTATCGTAGTGCTGTCCAATTGCAATAATTTCTATTGACAAACAGACTAATCTCAATAATGCATTCACATTCTCTTCATTAGCAATACCATAGATGTCCATCTACAGTTTGTTCCCAATTCTTCACAAACTGAATAAAGTTTACCCCTTGGTTTTTGTTGACAGCCTATCCAACGCCAGCTTACAGCACACCAAGCGTGCAGCTTCCAGTTGCAGACACTGATATGAATAACACTACAGTAAGTCAAACACTGCAGCTGTTGTGTACCTAGTTTTCGTAGGTCTTATTTCCTCACCTAATTTTGTCATCTGCAGATATTTGTGGGTGGTTTGGATCCAAATATCTCAGAAGAAGAACTGAGGCAAATCTTTGTGCATTTTGGGGAGCTCGTCTCAGTAAAAGTACCACCGGGTAAAGGATGCGGCTTTGTACAGTTCGCGACTAGGTACCTTAAAAATCTAATTTGCTTTCTTATGTGTAATTATATAGTTTCATTGAGGTATTCAACTCAGCTTTTGTGTTAGGCGTTGGAAGTTTGACATGTCTGAAACCTATTCAGATGTAACAATCAGCTTTGTTTGTTTCAATGTAGACCATCTGCTGAAGAAGCACTTCAAAGGGTGCATGGGACTATGATCGGTCAGCAAATTGTCCGCCTTTCATGGGGTAGAAACATGGGAACCAAACAGGTAACAGCATGCCATATTGTGTACAACTGGCATCTGATGTCCTTTTTCATAATGATGATTATAAAGTATGTGCCTTTGTTTGAGGAGCTAAGGAGTTTGTCTATATGTCTTCCTACTTTTATAATCTTCTCATGGCAGTGCATGTCATAAGTTGCACATTGATATTCTCGTGCTGCGTTGCGTCGTTCCTAGTCCCCATTAATAGATGCATCTTTATTCAACAATGGTTCACTGGATTGTTCTGTCTCATTTGAAATCTCTGTTCGACATTTGTGTTCCACTGAACATACTTCCGTCTACCAATTTTCAGGACCAGCCTGGGGCCTGGGGCCAGCAAGCAGATCCAAGTCAATGGGGTGCTGCTTATTATGGTTATGGACAAGGATACGATGCTTATGCTTATGGTGCTGCTCAAGATCCATCTTTGTATGCTTATGGTGGATATGCAGGGTATACATACCCCCAAAAGGCAAGATTCTTGGTGTTATTCTTGCTTTTGCTTAATACCTTAAATTTGGCATACTTACCATGCAATGCTGACATCTTTCTTAAAGTCGATATGGTTCTAGTTTTATATTACTAGAGCAAGACGATATCTTGAGCCGTACGAGAATTTAGTAGAGATTCATTTTTTTTTTTCCCTTCATTTATAGTACAACATCGTATCATAGTAACTCTGTGGAGTTTGTCTACAAGTCCATTAGAGCCTGGATCTTATCAGAATAAAAGTTGGGGCTATGAAGATTGTTCTAAGAAAATACATCTTTCGTGTATGTTCTTTTCTTCAGGTAGAAGGTGTTCAAGATCTGGCAATGACAGGTGGTGCACCAGCTGTTGAACAAAGGGAACCATATGACCCTTTGTCAATTCCTGACGTCGACAAGTTAGTTTTTCTTCTTTTATTTTTTATGTCTCTTGAAAGTGCCTTTTCTGTTCTTTCGAATGCATGTTATTGAACTTGTTTCATTCATATTGATTGTGAAATTTCCTTTTCTTTCATTTACTAGGTTAAATGCGGGTTACCTTGCAGCACTTAATAGCACAATTTTGGGTCAACCAATGTGGATGAGAACATCAGCGCTTTTTCAGCAAGCATCGCTTCCTGCTTCCGCAACAGAGTAGATTTTATAGCGTTTCTTCTCTGGTGGCAAATTGAAACATTAATCTGTTTGTACCCTTTCCAAGCTGCAGTTTCAGTTGGTTAACAGGCAGTGGAATATAGTCGGATCGTCGAACAGAAATATGTAGAATGTTGTAGGCTTCTGATTGTTTCAGTGCCAGTATGGAAAACAAATGTGTTGGCACAACTGTTTTCTCAGCTGAAAGAATGGTGCCTCTTTGCACAAATATCATCGTCTTTTTTTGGTCACAGTATTTTAGATTCCATGTGGGTTATTCTGCTTGTCTTCTCTTTGTATTTCACTGATTTTCTTTTATTCAAAACAAAATTAATCTGATCTAAATAGTCATTGTTTATCCAACTTGAATGTACTATTTTTTTTTATTGCTGGCGAGTTTCAACCTCTGGATGAATGTTGATGGTTATAGTCTTTCGCCCAATGACTTCACCACTCTACCACTGACGATGAATTTTTTCTCGATCTAAAGTGGTGTGCTCCGAATTGATTCCTCTTCCGTCCATCTGAACCACCTACTGTAATTTCAAAATGTTCGCTACTGATTCGTATTCGCCTTTAGGATCAGTCTATCTGAACCAATTACCGTAATTCCAAAATGCTAGACACTAAAAGTGAACTTTCAGCTTTTCAGGCCGTATCAGAGTAATTAAATCTAGATCAAACTCCCTCCCACCACCACCTGAGTCAGAAAGAAGCAATGATGTTGACCTTGGTGAAGGTGTCATTAAAAGTTTGCGTTCACAAGTCAACGGTCAAGGGAGTTGGATGTAAATTCAATGCCCTAGGGAGATACGTATATCGTGCGACAATAATGAGGAGGTGGTGCATTAAACGATCTGGCCGACGGAAAACAAAATAAAAATAAACTAAATTGAAGAGAAGAGTAAAGAAGAATCTCCAACGGTCAGAAAAGTCACGAAATCTCTAACGTCCACTTTTTTTTTTCTTTCTTTCTTCTTCTTCTCCTACTCTTTAACGTTACAATAAGACTCCCCATCGTCTTCTTCTCTCTCTCTCATCTTGCAAGATCAAACCAAAAAAACCTTAAACAAGCGATTCTGGGAGACGGGTGCCGAAGAAGAAACATTAGGAGAAGGAAGCCTCTAATTTGGGAGATTTTGTTTGTGTACAGTGAAGAATGGAACCAGCAAACATTGATTGGAAGAATGTAAATTCTATTTACGTTGAAGATGAACTGTATGAGCATATAAATGCTCCCAAATTTATTGATTTCATGGCTCCTGATGATCCTGTTGATGATGAAGCTTGGTTTTGTAAACCTGGTAATATATCAATTCCCTTGCTCAATTTTCTTAGGAAATTGACTGAAACCCTTAATTTATTTCTCAATTTCTTGCCATTCTCTCAGATTGTAAGCATCCGAAGACTGCTGAAGATTTCCGTAGATCTTATCCTAATTCAAAGGTTTGATTTCTTGATGAAAGATGAATTCTTTACTTCTCTCTCACTCAGTATGAAGAGATTTTTGTTTATCTAATTCTTGATGACTTTTTTCTTGTTTTTCGTTTTCAGGCTAGGTTTATTAGAGCACTTAGTAGTATTTCTGAGCCATTGCTTCTGGGAGATAGGAACTGCAGGTACTATCTGATTTCTCATAATTCTATTTGAAATAAAGTTCCTTTTTTTATATAAATAGATACTAATTCTGTAACTAGTCTTTTATTTTCCAGAGATTCTTACCTTAAAAGGAGATTACATAATGATCAGAGACCACCTGAATCTCACGGAGACTGTGAAAATCAAAACCCCAATTTATCCACTCCACCTCCAAGAAACCCACTAAAAGCAGTGTTTAAATCCAGTGCAGAAAAGAAGAAATGCAGTAGCAAACAACAATTGAGAACTTCTCCTGCAGAGTCATCATCCCAAGAACGTCGAAACCCACAGCTGAAAACCACTCTCTCAGCCAGAAATCTGTTCTCTGGTAAGGAAATTCTGAGTCAGATAACTGAATTGTGCGGGGAATTGAAGAAATTGGCGACAAGAGCGACTGACAAAGAAGGGTGCGAGAAATCAAATGAAGAAAAGACGAGTTTAGTGAAGGAAAAGAAAACACTTTTCCAGGAATTACTAGCCAATGGTTGTTCAGTAGATTTGAATGAAAAAGTAGATGAAAATGAGGGAATATCTTTGTTTGCTGACAAAGAAAATGAAAAAGAGAGCAGACCTTTGCTTGCTGAGAAAGTGAATTTTGAATCACCAAATAGTAATGGAAAACAGAAACTGAGGAGGAAAAAGTGAGTGTTTTTATCTCTAGTTTACTCATTTACTAGGACAGGTAGGTCAAAATAATTGCCCTCAGAAGTCTTATTGAGTGATCATATATATCGACTCGTTTGAACAATGAAGTCATAGCTAATACCAGAAACAATCAGTAATAACTTTAGGATATCCTTAGGGAGTTATCTTCTGAAAATTATGATTTGGTCAAGTGTCATGGCAGCAAGAGCAGCTTTGTTCGTTGCCTTCTTACTTGAAAGAGTTACTGCTGAGGAGCTGAATGCTTCGTGTAGTGGCACTTTTCAATTGCAGCCTATCACACGAGAATCACCATAACGATGAGTTCAAAATTACTGTCACATTTTCCACACTAGCACAAAAGGGCAGGGTTCATGTTTGGTTTGTATTGTTGCGTATTTTGAGATTTTCATGTATGAACTTATAACAGGAAATATGAAGACACAGAGAACATTCCAATGTCATTGGATTTGAAGAAAATAGTTGGGGAGAATTCGTTGCACGTGAGAACTAATCCTCCATCACCGCAATGCTTTTCGGCAACTCGTGGACCTCTTCGTTCCACCAAAGCTATCACTCCGCTTAAGACTATTAAGTCCATGCCTGCTGTAAGTAGCACTCCCTTTCACTCCCTCATTTCATTAACATATCTTACATGCATATGAAAATGTTAGGTGGTACGTCCATATTGAAAGTGAAAGATTTCTTGATTCTAGATTGATTTGTACTCAAATCATACTGATCAGAAGATGTTAACACATATTTGCAACGAAACTGATACAAAATAGATGGAGCTGACAGTGTGTGCTGCATGAGATCTGAGATCCTGCAGGCCTCAGAACCCGACCTGCTCAGAGTCATGGACCTTAGAAATCTTAAGTTTATTTATGAGATCACTTTCTCTGGCACTCACCCCAATAGCCAAGTCGGCTCTGGAAAAAAAAGATCCAAATGATTACGAAGAACTCAGGAAGGTTGTTTGACCATCCTCCAGATGTCGTTCCTAGCAGTACTGTCTCTGCCATTATAATATTTTATTTACTTTTCTGCTTCTACTAACACATGTCGACAATTTGAAATTAGATAGGAGGTTCTTAGAGTCTTGTAGGATACCACTATCAGGTCACCAAAAATCAGCATATAGCTAACAAGTAACAACTTGTTGAACATTGGTGTACTTTTTTTAGCTTTGCACATTCATTAGAAGGCTAAGCATTTTCCTTGCACTGCTGCTTCACTTGACATGCAGCTGACGGCTTTGCACATTGCAAAATGAACCTGAATCGTACTTAAACCAAACCCATCCTGAACCTCGATTGAGAGGCAGCATTGGAGATTTCCACGGCTTTATACTATTGATTTGACGGTTCGGGTGCAATCTCACTTGTTTCAAGATGTTCAGGACAAATTTAATGTTTGGAAAGTTGAGAGTGTTTCAGACTGCTTTCACTGGCTTTTAGTAAATTAAAATGTGGGTTGAAGGTGTTACTAGAACGGCAATTTATGAATGGAATCTTATTTTGTTACATTTGTAACACCTTTCTGTGCATAAGAACCATGACATACTGAACACAAATACTTAAATCACTAATTTCATGTGGATTGTTTGTATATTAGGAGAGGGGAATCCTTCAAGAAGTGGAGCAGAATAACAGAGTAGCAGCAACAAATGTTTCTCTAGCAAAGAGTACTACTACTGGCGGTACAGAAGAAGCAAGATCATTGGACATATTTTGGTTCTTGAAGCCTTGCACTATGTCTAGCTAAAAAGACTGAGGAAGCCAACTCACTTGCATATTTCAACAAACTAATATTTTCCTAATATTCTGATCCTTTTGGGATGATTATTCTTTTGCACTCT
>JAJJMA010267241.1:0-11279 GCA_023529015.1 Papaver nudicaule | reverse complement strand
CAAGATGAGCAAATTTTTGTATCTGATGTAGAAGAAACAAAAAACTGCAGTAGAGATGGTGTAATCACCTCGGATGAGCAAGTTTTTGTTTCAATGCAGGACGTGGTAATAGATCACCAGATGCTGGAGGGTTAAAAGAGAATGACAGCTTATGCGGAAACTAGCATGCAGAATGCAGAACTGAATATGCATATTATATACTCCCTCCGTCCAAGTTTACTTGAGATAATAGGGTTTTGCACATGAATTAAGAAAGTAGTAAGAGAAGAAAAAAAATCCACAAATACCCCCCAATCCTATTAATTCACCTAAATATTAAAATCCTAGATTTTAGTTAAAATTTTATAAAACTAAACTTTATTTCTACTTTTAGGTGAATCATTATTACTTTTGTCTACTTTTTAGTTAATATAGAGTTAAAAATGTAAAAGAATTGGACCTTGCACATTTTTCAAACAATAATTCAGATTTTTATACAAGGTTAAACAAGGAAAAACTAGGAGAAAATATGAAATATCTCAACTAATTTTGGACAAAAAAAAAACCCTATTATCTCAAGTAAACTTGGACGGAGGGAGTATAACATAATCAAATAAAAATAATATTTGGAAGAGACCTCACGAGGTTTTCTATAAAAATAATCCAAAGTTTAACAAGTACAATCTCATTATCTATCAATCATCCCATTGAAGCAATTGGGAGTGAATAAAGACCATCTACTGATATAAGAACGGGGCTTATGGATTTTCCTATTTGTCTTTTTATCTCCCCTCCTTTTGAAGATTACAAAGTTTTCAATCCCAACAATGTTGAATAGGTAGAAGCAGACATCATGCTATTCGTAGTGAAAGACTAGTGCTCAAGACCGGGCATCTAATTATCTGCGACATTCTTTCACTCCAAATTTTCAACTGGTCTTTTGAAGGACTCCGTTCTCCACCAAATACTCGACAAATTCATCGATCAAGTAGGGCCAAGCACCCTCTGCGTCATAGTTCGTCAGAGTAGGGTCAACGCTCTGAATGTACAGATGACAGACAACAAACGGGCCTCTGAATTAGCGTCCATCAACAAATAACTAAAGAGATATCTCTCAAAGAAAAAATAGCAGAAACAATCATAGTCTTTGTTTCATATACATAATAAGCAGACTCCCACATTTACGACCTTGCAACAAGTAGTCCATGACACTTATTGAGCCATATGTTTGGCAGAGAATGCTCTTTTCTAGGACACGCTTAGGCCCACATTTCTATCCCCAAAATGACACTTGGAGATCCTAAAAACCAAAGTTAGTTGTTTGCCACTGTTGAATCCTTAAACAGGTAAAATGATATTGAGTTCTACTATCCAAGTTTGTGGTTTGACAAATTCACACATATTGGTTAATCAAATTAAGCTAAAACAGAACCAATAAATATTAAAATAGAGGGGATTTAGCACAAGAACACATGAACTATGCAAGAGATATGATGGTTAACGCAAGATAAACGGAGCAATATCTAGGTTCCTGAAATTAAAATATTCATAGATATAAATTCTAAGCCCTTCAAAAAAAATGCGCAGCAACTGAGTAATTTATCTATCTAGGATATGAACATGTGCCTGTAAGTGAGAACAAATAAATATTGCATGGATTCAGTAGGGAGGATTCTGCTCAATGTAAGATGTCTGTACGTGTACAATTGTTTTCCTACATGAATATAGCAAAATTTTACTTATGCTTTACATCTTACCCTGGCAAATTCCAGCAGTTGAGACCAGGTATCTCTTGATATTGCCTTGTTGTGACGGGCCTATATATAGAAAACAAAATTTTGACTATTATACTCGGAAAGTTGGGAAAAGAAGGAAACAATAGTTATAGTGATATAAATAAAAGTAAATATCAAGTTACCTGCAAGAATTGGCACCAGTGATCAACCAGAGGCCACTGTTTTTCAGCAAATAATAATTGCCACATCCCTATAGCTGTATCTAACGCCAAAGATTTTTGGCCCTGCAGTTAATGGATCATTATAAGCATTTGCAGATTACAAGATGCGAACTTCTTTCTACAATAAAATTTCATGAACCGCTACACTTGAGGCAAGGTAGAATAATAACCACTTGAAGAAAAGAAAATGTTTAGGTCAGTCTGGATCATAATAACCACTTAAAGAAATAATGGGAAAATTTCCTAGAAGATACTATTTGTGGAGATCATTGTTCACATGTTTAAAATGTACAGAAGCCTGGAAAACACATTAGTTACTAAGATCTTTTAATAGCAAGTTGAACCAAGATTAGTGCAATTAATTGACTGGCCTCATTCACTGGCAGGGTAGTTCGACACATTACATAGCTTAGTTTAATATAAAACCAGGGTACAAATTTTTGACCCTGAACCATCTGCAACATACAAGCATGCCAAAACAGAACAGAACTTTAATCACGAGTCAATTAGCATGTAACCGTGTAAACATTAGTGAAGCATCAATAAGTGGACAACCAAGAGGAGTTTCTAATAATAGAATGGACAGAGGTAGTAAAAAATATGCGAAAGTTTTATCTTTCTACTTGCCATAAAAATGGACTTCATGAAATTGAAAGATAAGAGATTACTCTCATTTTTTTCGTATTTCTTTCTAAAGTTTTGTATCCCATTCTTTGCTAGTTTCTCCCTCTACTTTTATGGGACTACTGAAACTATCCAGAGCTACTTTTCATCTTTAATATGCATTTCAAATTGCAGTCTGAAACTTTACACCATCCTAGGGTATTCTCCAAACACACATTGTTGGTTAACACAATCACAAACCGGTGGTGAAACTAAAGTCTATGCTGGTCCAGAATTTGTACCTTGATTAGAAGTAACATGGCTTGATTCATATGGACAATGACGACAACCAAAATGTGCAAAAGAAGATGAACTCTAGATATCATATGAACAATAAAATCAACCTGACTGAACTTTGTATCGGCAGCAAGGTATCCCAAGTTAGTACACAAATAAAACGAGGGCAGGTAGACAGCCTTTATTCTCACATGTAAATGATTTAATAGTAGTTGCAGAAAAGGAATGCCCGCTTCAGCAATCACTAAGTTCGTACTAAACTTAGTTACTAATTAATTACTGTTATCACTTATCAGCTTCGAAGAGTAGTCAGATGAAAACTACAAACAGAAGAACATACAGTATTTATGAAATCAATATCAAACATGCCTACAATCTTCTCATACCTTTTCTTTGGCCCAGCCAAAAGCGAAGTTGTATATCTCACGGAACTTTTCTGAACAGACAAAGGAAGACAACATCAATCAGCAACAACATATATGAAGCATCAATATCACAGTTAGCCAAATTTCCATCATTGGACCAGTCTTTTCCATTGGTTTGGGTTACTTCCAGCTTGCAAAAAGACTCGCAAAATGTTCATATTTGTATCTCAAGTTTCCAATCATGATGTAACAGCATATAAAATCCATCCTTACTAAATAACGCTCGTTTTACACTTTATAGAATTGCCACAAACTCACGTTCATCTTTTAGCTCATTGCGCATGAATTGTATCCTTTCGCGGAACTTGACCATCGAGTCCACCCTGAACCATTGAAATACAGAGTCATATACAAACTCATGATCAGCATGAGAAAAATCAACAGGAGAAGAAAACGAGGAAAACAACAGTTAAAACCCATCATGGGAGAACTTAAAGGGCAAAATATTTACAGGTGAAATGGTCTTTGCCACTGACTTTTTCCTCGTCACCATTTTGTCCTATGACTCCTATCACCTTTTATTAGGTTGCCTTTGATGTACAAATTTCTGAAAGATTTCAGATTACAAGGATGCTACCAGCAGTTTCCTGCTTTTTTGTACTTATGTCAATTTCTTTTGTTGTTGTGCAGATAATAAGCATGGTTTTATTGGCTTTTTGAGATTTCCTTGAATAAACTAATTGGTATCATTCAATATAAAAAAAAATGAAATATTACATCTAAAAGGCTGGATCTCAATTTATTCATTCTTCTAATAATATTGAGTAAGAAAAAAAACAAAAATCAACATCAGTTAGTACCCATGTAAAAGGTCCTGACAATTACGGTAAATACTTACCCCAGTGATTGTAACCCCTCTACAAATTCCTTCTTAGAAAATTCACACATTGTTGCAGCCTTCATATGCCAGGACACAACCAACTGGAAGAAACCAAACATTCACGTAACCAATAACTATTAGAGAACTGTACGTTTTGCTAAAAAAACGAATGAGCAAACTTAAAATTAAAAACCAAACATTCTTCTTTCTGAACATTCAGCTCTTAAGAGCATCGGGCAAAATATTTTAATAAAGCTGAAAGCTTGTCTTTAGAAACAAAAAAGCGTTCAAGGATATATAAATCGAAAAGGTTAAATTGCTGACAAAAAGAGAATATAGATATGAAAGAAAAACTGAAATCAACTAATATTAATTAAAATAGAAGAACCACGGGACTTTTCTTTTGCTTTCTATTGGTATGATGCACCAACTGTCTCACGAAGGATTTCAAATTCAAAAGTCTGGGAACCGATAGGGGGCATACCCTTATCTTCGACGGATAGGATGTTAACTAAAAGCCTTCCATCTCAAACGACAACAAGTGAAAAAAAAATCATGCAACGCTCCATTATTTCCTACACCGAAAACACATTTGCTCTTGTGTTCCTCTCTATGTTGGGGTAATCATAGATTTTCTTTTTTTTAAACACTAATCTACTTAACAAAACGAGGTAATTCCGGTGCGACATCCTGGAATAGTTTTTTTTGCATGTTCACTCTAACAACATCAATGTATGCTCTCTTATCTTAGTCTTTTTCCCCCCTTTACTTTGATTGCTTCTTTCTTCCACTTACAACGCAACCTTAAACCAACCTCTGATAGAGAAAACATAGTTAAACCACCTCATCCATGTGATCCTGCATATGTGCACTCTAAACGGAAGTCCAGAATCTAGCAAGTGTATGCAACTCGAAAACACCCATCCAGTTTAATGATTAATTCAATAATCATGATGTCACCTATTCACCCTCAAAACCCTACAGGCAGGACCTTCCTACACTTTTGATACTGTTAAGCATCAACAGCCACTTATTGGAAGAAGATTACAGACACATTAGAGCTTGAAAAAATACTAAACAGACACCATTTTCCTATTACTCAACCCTCCAAATAAGAATCTAAACAACCACTGAAGTCTGCATTAGTAGAAAAAAATACAGATATTTGTATACATACCATAACGATATCTGCAGGATCCACCTGCCAAACCAAAAGAAAGGAAATTTAGTATGAAATTTATCTTTAAGACGGTCCAAGTTCCAAAACATGACTTTGACATCGAACAGGTGGGCCTTATATGTATTTAAATTGTGAAAAGAATCGAGAATATTGCAACCAATGATCAAGCTAATCTACCTGAAGATCGTTGCAAAGAAGAGAGATACCATCGGCCATAATCATATCGGCATAAGGATCTGCACCCATTAACAACTGTATTAGGTCAGAAATCTACAGGTGAAATTAAGCAAACGGCTTCTATGTGAGTGGGATAAAAGCACCGATATGACATTGACGACTAACAATTAAAATAAGAAAATTCAGAAGACGGACTGTAGTCCTATAAAAATATACACAACAATGAAAAGAACTTGCCTTTATATCTGTTATACAGCTCCTCGAGATTTCTTGTATCAGTAGCTGTTCTAATTTGAGGTTGGCTGTAGAATAAATCAAAAGCGCCTTCTAGATGCCATTCACTATTTTTCAAAGTCTGAAGTGCAACTTTTTCACTGGACAAGAAGAAAATAAATGGTTTGTTAAGCCTTCAACACCAAGAAAATATTAAATATATGCTTACATCAATCGATTCAAATTTGAAAAGCAAAGGAGGAGAAAAGAAACAAAAAGCATTGTTCTCCCAGTACAATTAAATCTCGTCGATTATAGAATTATTTTACTCAATGAAGAACCCTAAATTTGTTCCCATGTGCCCTCATAGCCAATTTTACTCACCCAGGCATTTTGAAAATATCTAGGCCAAGGAAAAACAAATTAAGTGCCCCAAAAGTGCCTTCCAATACGTTAAGTGTCATAAAGAATAAATATTATGAACTAGCTGACTAAAGCATACTTTATATTTGTTATATTATGAACTTGTGCATTTGCAGTCATTGAAAAAAAAAACCTAAGGTAACTAAACTTAAAGCAGATATGTGGTTATAACAACAGATTCTCTACTAGCCATATTGAAAGCTGTAATTCGTATAGAATGTGAAAAAGAGAAATAACAGCGAGAATGGAATAAATTATCTAGCTGGGTAGCTAGTATAACAGCCTTAACTAAGTCAAAACCAACTACACACTTCAAATGTTATAGTCAAAGAAATTTAATTCAAAACTCATAATATGTTGAGCAGAATTGGATATTAGGGTTGAAAATTCCAAAAAGATTCACAATTACACAAAACTTGTGTTGTCTAGAATCACATACTGGACTTATCAAGCTTAACTTGATACGTGTTAACATGGAGCAACGAAGCATGCTGACTTTAGGTAACAAAGTAAGTTACTACTGCACCTGTCGGAAAAAGAGATTTGAGTTGTAGATTAGGCCCTTAAGAGTCCGCATCTCAACTATGGACATTATCAATTATCAATGCATATGTAATGGTAGAAGTTACAATGATTAAACTAGTCTACTTCAACTTCTAAACCGGCTCAAGATTATAATATTCGAGTAGTAAATAGGACTTTATGAGTCCCCATCTCAAGTATGTACACTATCATTTGCATATGTATGGTAGTTATAACGGTTAATTTAGTCCATTTCAACTTTTGAAATTCGACTTACAATAGTAGATATTGTAACAGAAAGGTTACACATCAAAATCATGATTCACATATTCACAGGCATTCTTAGGCAACTTCAGGTTTCTCAAAGCCCTGGATCAACTTTTTTGGGTTGTCAAACAAACCAAAATTCACTTCCATAAATTATTCTTTACACCCTTGTAAATCATGGCAGAGAAATAAATCCAACATACAAGAGTATTCCAAGAGATGTTTACCTCGCTCCAGTTATTGCAATGAACTGTTGAACTTTCTCTTTGTGCATTCTATTCAATTTATGCTGTAAACAAAAAAGAGCTTTCTTAAAATTCAAATTCCAGGTGAACTAAATACTCATCATTTATGCTGTAAATAACTGAACCTGACAGTGAATAAGCAAATCAAAATTCAATCTTAAGAACTTAACAAACATCAGTTTTATCAGAACAACACAACCAAAAACCCTAGATGATCAAACTAGGTTCTGAATTCAAATACGAAAAGCCCTTGATCTAACAGAACATAAAGATTAAATCATGAACTTGAAAGATAATTAGATGTACTATGATACGGATTAATGAGATAATTTCATTTTGCATGAGGAAACCATAGAGGAAACAATAAGTTTGAAAGTAGAAAAAGAAAAGTATATCTAACCATCTTGACTTCGTGAGAAGTAACTGATTCTCAGATGATCTTTCGAAAGCTTTGTAAGAGATTTTAGAGAGAGAAGATTAGGGTTAACAAAATTGAGTCATTTATCTCTGACTCTTCTCTCTTTTTCTCTCTATGTCTCTCACTGCTGTTTCCTTCACTAAGCTTGAAAAGTGACAACGCTAATACACAGCTTTTTTAGCTTCTTCCGTATTGTCTCTGAAAGCTATTTCCCAAAGTACCCTCGTCTCTCTTTTCCACTTTGGACCCTTGTCTAGTGGGGAATTACGGAAAACTGCCCTTGTGCATTGCATCATTGACAAGAGTGAAGAGACACACGAAACACAGTTACAACTTAGGCCGGTTCCAATGGAACCTCTCAAATCATTCATTTTGCAATCCTAGGTGGACTAGCAAAGCTGAAATGGGGCAGTGGGTATCGATGGAAATTCCATCGACAGATGGAAAATCATCGTCGATGGAAATTCCATCGATGTCGATGGAAATTCCATCTGTCGATGGAATTTCCATCGACCAGATGTCGCTCCAATCCAACGGTCTAATTCCAAGCGCCTATTTAATGCATCAGATAACGTTGTTGTTCTTCACATTCTTCATCACATTTGCCACATCAAACACAATTTTACTCCCCTGCAATCAGCAACTTCAGAATCTAATTATTTCTCCAGCTCAATGGATTATGAACATGATTCTTCGGATTCTTCTGATGAAGAGATGCAAAGAAGAATGATTGATTTTGATTCTTATCAAAAAAGAATTCTTCAAATGTTGCAGGAAATTGATTCCGACTCTGATGAAGAAAGAGCGCAGTTCGACACTATGTTGGAGGTCTATACTGGCACAATACCTTCAGAACCTGAGCCAAAAGCGGTGCGGTGTAGGCGATACACTTACCGTGATCGGGAATTCTACCATGAGAAACTGATGCATGATTATTTCAATGAAGACTGTGTGTATTCCGACCAAGATTTTCAGCGTCGCTTCCGCATGCCCCGACGCTTGACGAAATTTATTATTTCGGAGCTTGTAAGAGTTGAACCTCGATTTGATTATCAGTTTGATTGTCGTAATGTTAGAGGTCACAGTCCGGAGCAGAAGGTTACGGCGGCCTTGAGGATTCTTGGTTACGGTTGTCCGGCAGATTCCCTTGATGAGTACATCCGAATGGGCAAAACAACTGCGTACAACTATCTCTCGTTGTTTTGCGAAATTGTCATTGATCATTTCGGTTCAGAGTTTTTGCGCAGTCCCACCAAGACAGATATTAAAGAGATATTGAAAGTGAATACGGCGAGGGGTTTCCCTGGAATGCTCGGTAGTCTCGACTGCATGCACTGGGTGTGGCAAGGTTGTCCAACAATGTGGGCTGGACAATACAAGGGTCATTACCCTAAGCCAACTGTCATTTTAGAAGCTGCGGCTACTGAAGATTGTTGGATATGGCATGCTTTTTTTGGTCTTCCTGGTTCGCAAAATGACATTAATGTGTTGCACAAATCGCCTCTTTTCGAAGACCTTAAGAAAGGCCGAGCCCCCCCTGTTAATTTCAATATCAATGGACATCAGTACAGTAATGGGTATTATCTTGCGGATGGAATATATCCTAAGTGGTCAACACTGGTTCAAGCGTTTAGGGGAGTGCCTACAGGAAATACGGGTAAGGCAATGAGGCATTTCAACAGAATGCAGATGGCCTTCAGGAAGGATGTTGAGCGGGCCTTTGGAATTCTGAAGAAGAAGTTTGCTATCGTTTGTGGTCCTTTCCGTGGTTTGAGTCCCCGTGAAATGCATAAGACTATGCTCACTTGCATAATTCTGCATAACATGGTAATCCAAGAAACTCGTCGTAATGCTACCTGGACCAACTATCCAGACGAGGACTTGAGGGAGGATGTTGTGCCACAACGGGGAATAGGTGCAAGGGACTATGCGCGGATGACGAATCACATTCGTAACCCAAATTTGTACGAAAGATTAAGGAGTGATCTTTGTGCACATCTTTGGGCAATAGAAGGACGAAGAGCTGCAGGACATGGTGGAGATGAAGAAGATGGAGATGAAGAAGATGAAGATGAAGAAGTTCGTGCTCCTCGTTGGGAAACAGCTGCTGCCTTTGAAGATGGATTGAATGATGATGATGATGATGATGATGATGATGATGATGAGGATGATGATGAGGATGATGATGATTAATAATTGTTTTTCTTAGGTAAGAGGATGATGAACATGATGATTAAGTGGTTTTTTTTTTTCTGTATTTTTTGCTTTGTTTTTTTTTCTGTAGTTTTTTTTTCGTTAGTATTAATGAAGATTAACTTTTATATAACTAGAGATTTTTATTAAAATTAAAGACAGTAATTACATTAAAGAGGGTGCCATGCCCTCTACAAAATATAGACCCAATATAGAGCCGTGTCGTTCCGATATAATTAGTAAAAAGGGTTTGCCAAGCCCTTTTGCAACATAAAAAAAAAAACAAACTCCCGATATAATTAGTAAAAAGGGTGTGCCAAGCCCTTTTGCAAAAGACCATCCGATGATGGTAAACGCAATTGCCATTGTTGTTGAAAATCGGCAAACTGCTGATTCTACTAATGATGATGATGATTATACACATTGCCGCCATTGATGATGATGATGATACACACTTGCTGCTGCCATTGTTGATGATGATACACACTTGCTGCTGCCATTGATGATGATGATACACACTTGCTGCTGCCATTGTTGATGATGATACACACTTGCTGCCATTGATGATGATGATGATACTTGATGATTGATGATGATGATGATACTACAGATGATGATACACACTTGCTGCCACTGATGATGATGATGATGCTGATACCCTTACCGATACGACCGCCCACTGATGATGATGATGATGATGATGGAGATGCTACTCGTCCGCCCAAGGACTGACCTGTTCCGCTTCAACGTCAGACTCAAGAGCGGCAAGCCGTTCAGCCTGCCGTTCAGCCTCCATCTGTCGTTTGATCCGCTCGAAGTCCATCTTCCAAATGTACAGTTGTTCATCATTCATGTTAGAGGTATTGGCATTCATGATTTTATGCTTATCATGGTTATGCACATACCTCTCCTGAGAGAGACGACTTTTTTTTAGTTCACCGTTTAGAACCCTTCGTTCAGCCGATCGTTCCTTGGACGTCTCCTTGAGGTGGGCAGTGTAGGTATCCATGTTGAAGCCTTTCCCCTCAACAGCAGCATCAGCCTTTGCTTGTCGTTGCTGCTTGGCCTGGTTCCTACCACACAACAGCTGGAACTTCAATGCATTTGCAGAAGCCTTCTCTGTTGTCATACCTCCTCCACTGCCACCACTGCCTCCACTGCCACCACTGCCTCCCGCACCTTGTGACCCCATCTGTGTGGGAAATTGGGACGCAAAGGGCGAGGATGGAGACCCCTGGGAATTTGGCGAACCCTGATCGTAAGGTGAAGCTTTAGGAACCGACTTCAGCTTGAGAAGCATCTGTGGGTCATACTTAGGCAGCACTTTCAAGATATGGTAACACTCCTCGTAGGCAAATGGTTTCCCGTGCTCTCTCTTCCAGGCCTCGCGACACCTCCGTTCGACGTCCGTGTCTCCCTCTCCACTTTGTCTTCGACGTTCAGCCTGCACAATGGCGGCAACAAAGAGTTGCACCTGTGCGTTGATGGTCACGAAGTGGTTGCACAAAGAAATTTCTGTCCGGCAAGTGACATTCATTGTCTCCTGCTCGAACTGGTCAT
>JAJJMA010267232.1:0-17845 GCA_023529015.1 Papaver nudicaule | reverse complement strand
GAAACTTGCTTTGAGCCCTTGAGAGAGTATGCGAGCCCTTGCGCCGCAGAAATTACCTTTCAGCCCTTGCAATGAAATGACTAAGTTATCCCTCAACTAACACTTGAAATGACTAGTATACCCTTTCACTAATTAACATATATATACTTAATTTTATCCCTAAACCAAAACCAAAAAAAAAAAAACCCTCCCCAACAAAAATCGCCCCTCTCCTCTCCTCTCCTTCTTTTCTTCTCTTCTCTTCTTCTCAAAAAAAAAAAAAACGTTTTCATCGCGAAATCATCGCGAAATCATCGACCTCGTCGATTTCAAAAACTTAATCGCTTGACTTCTATATCATCATGGTGAGGACGAAGAAAAAGGCTGGTAAACAACCCGAATCTCCCCCGGAAGAGTTAGAACCAACTCTTGCCCAAGTTCAAGAGAAAACTCGAATCGAGCGTGGAAAAGGAGATATGGCAGCGATTCGAGGGTATTTTCACTAACCCATTTCATCACATTTGCTTTTTATGCTGTTTGATTGAAGTTTCTCGTTGTTTTGATGGTTGAATCGAAGATTTTTGGCTAAAAAAACCAGTTACAGATTAACATTCGGCCCCTAAAAAAATTTAGAATAGGGGCCGAATGTACATCCGGCCTCTAAAAAAATTTAGAATAGGGGCCGAATGTACATCCGGCCTCTAAAAAAATTTAGAATAGGGGCCGAATGTACATCCGGCCCCTAAAAAAAATTAGAATGAAGGCCGAATGTTCAACTGTTTCAATGATTTCACTTTCTTACCATGTTGCTCAATTGTGAATTATTGTTGTGTGTACTGCTTAATGTGTTGAATTCTTCTTGTTTTGGTGTTTTAATTTTTGTGGTTGTTGTATGAGTTGAAATTGGTTGTTTTAAGTTGAATTTATGACACATATTAGGAGTAAGAAGAGGAAAATGGAAGTTTCTCCTCACAAAAAAGGAGACACACCGGTAGGTCGCCATCCTGATAAACCCTTGGGTGCTGAAAATAGGGGCAAAAAGCCGGGGGCCGTGGTTATCCGTGAACCATCATCTACGGAGATGGGGAGAGAACAAGAAGACATTGAAGAAGATGTTGAAAAAAATGTTGAAGGAGATGCTGAAGAAGCCCCCCAACCATCAAGGAAAGGCAAAGAGAAGGTGGTGTCGACTCCTCGTAACATCCACAGCAATGTTCCTGCACGTGACTTGTTGTTAGACGCTAGAAGAGACGGAAAACCCCATGGTCTTCCACGCGATGGTGGTGAAGTGTTGATTGGTTACGCGGAGTCATATGCTTCCGTAGTGTATAAGACCAAGGTATGTGTATCGACTGAGAAACAATCGACTGTTCGTTTATTTATATTATTGATTTCTTATTTTATTTATGTTGGTTTGTAGGATACCGCTAATGCAGCCCGCTTACTTAGAGCTCAGAAAGCTGCCAAATGGACTCTTGACAATGAGGTGCAAGGGGTAAGGGCTCTAGTGGAGGCAACTGGTCTATTGGAGGCAATAGAAAGTCGTATGCCCGAGAATGATATGATAACATGTTCGGCTATCGTCGAAAGGTTTCAACCGGAGACAGCAACAATCCACATGCCTTTCGGTGAGGTTGGTATAGAAGCCGACGCCCCGAAACACATCCAAGGCCTCAAGGTTAGAGGTAAAGCAGTGGGAGTGGGTTTTATAGATATGACTTGGGATGAAATGTATCCTTGGGCAAAGAAGGTCCTCGGTTGGGAGAAACCTAAAGCTGAGCTCGAATGTTGTAGAGCCAAGAAAGATTTGGATGAAAAAGACTTCGGGGGTTATAATAAAAAAAAGAAGATTAAATTTTTTAAGTTGGCGAACTTGAAGAAAGAGTTTGAAGGAACCTTGGCCAAATCAAAGGATAGAGTTGTAGACGAGGAAGAAGTGAGGCATACCGCTGGGGCTTATGTCTTGTACCATCTTGGTGCCCTCATCTTTCCGGACAGCACGGGGAACTTGGTGAGTACAAACTATCTGCAGTTGTTGGAGGATCTCACCACTCTTGATGAGTACGCGTGGGGAACCGCCACGCTTGGTCATCTAATCAACGAACTTGGAAAGGCCTCTAGGTATGAAACTAAAAACCTTGGAGGAAATTGGAACTTATTCCAGGTAAATCTCTACCCATGTAACTGTGCTATCCACATATGCTCTTGTTTATATATTTTGTGTTGATTGTTTGTTTTAAAATTGTATGAAGGGGTGGATTTATGATCATTTTGATAAATTGGAGTTGGTGAAGAAAGTCGATGAGAGCGTCGACTGTACCATGCCTACCACGGCGAAATACAAATTCATAGAGAACATCAACAAGTTGAAGAACAAAGGCCCAAGATTGGTTGAGTTGAGGAAGAGGTTAGATCAGATGAAGGCCGAAGATTTCACCTATAGGCCCTACGAGAACCGTGAACCTGAACTCGGTGCGATCGTTTCACAACGAGACTTGCCGATTTCTACGTACTATGGTCCTCTACCCTTTCCCTTTGGTTATGGCATGTATGATCCCCGCCGTATTCTAAGGCAATTGGGATACGTTCAAACTATCCCGGTTGCGGAGACAAGTAAGTTCAAGTTGAATGCAAAGGGTGGCGGGAGCGATGATACCAAGAGCACCGACCATTCATGGTGTGGCAACTATTATCCCAAACCTACTGTTGAAATGTGGAACTCACTTGACTCCAACAATATTCCTGTGGAGGGATTTCGACTCATCTCGGACGATCCAGCTGAAACGGCTGATGGGTACATGGAGTGGTACAATAAGATTTCTCACCCTCTTATTGTTAATCGGGAATCCCAAGCCAAAGTAGCTGAGCAAAGGAGGGCGGAAGAGGCCACGGAAGGATCTAGCAAGGCCAAAGGTGAAAAGAAAGCTTCCTCAGTTTTGGAGAAGGCGAAAGAGTTATTTGTAAGTATTTTGAAGTTGTCAAGTTTTGATATCATAAGGCTGTGCAAGTAATACTGATAGAATTTTGTTTTGATTTGAACTGTGTACAGGTTTCAAAGTCTAGGGGGCTTTTGAAGAAAATGAGGCTTAAGATGGGGTGCAAGAAAGCTATAGATGTGGCCGAATGGGGTGCCTGCCATGATGAATGGGAACAATTGATTAACAGCTATGCTAGTGACACAATGGCAAGCAAGAGGCCGCGCAAGGAGGATGAAGGTTCGAGTGGAGCCGGTGGTGCTGATGATCAAGGTGGTCGCCCGAAAAGAGGGCGTGGACAATGAAACTCTCAATGCTTGAATTCTTTCAACTCTTATCTTTAAAACTCTTAAACTTGAAAAACTTTGTTATAGAATCCTTTGTTTTTGTTTTCAAACTTTAAACTCTTAATCTATGTATGCAATGCTTTGTTATTTGGTTATGTTATTTGTTATGTTTGGGAATCAATATGCAGGCCACATTCGGCCTCCAAAAGGGAACTATCGTGGAGGCCGAATGTACATTCGGCCCCTAATATGAAACTATCGTGGGGGCCGAATATACATTCGGCCCCTAAAATACCAAAACTTTAGAGGCCGAATGTTACACTGAGTTTCATTAATTTTTACACCCCAACATTCGGCCTCTATAAAAATTTATCGTGAGGGCCGAATGTGAATTCGGCCCCTAAAGTACCCAGATTTTAGAGGCCGAATGTTACACAGAGTTTCAATAATTTTTACGCCCCAACATTCGGCCTCTATAAAAATTTATCGTGAGGGCCGAATGTGGATTCGGCCCCTAATGTACCCAGATTTTAGAGGCCGAATGTTACACAGAGTTTCAATAATTTTTACGACCCAACATTCGGCCTCTAAAAAAATTTATCGTGAGGGCCGAATGTGTATTCGGCCCCTAAAAAACCTAGATTTTAGAGGCCGAATGTACATTCGGCTTCTATTAGTGTGAGAAGTTGAAGGCCGAATAAGGATTCGGCTTATATTTCTGTTCAAAAATAGAAGCCGAATGTTTAATAATATCAAAAAAGAGTTATTGTGTTCAAAAATAGATCCGTTGGAGTTCGAAAATAGATCCGTTGGAGATCAAGAAAACTATCCGTTGGGTACTCATCTTTATAAATAGACTCTTTCACAAACATTCATTTTCATAGATAACTCTTCTTCCTAAACCTTCTTCTTCCAAACCTTTATCTCAATCAATCTACAATGTCAAGCTCATCGTCAAATGAATCCAGGAGGCCAACTCGATCACCACAAGAGATACTATCTTTAATACGCAAACCAAATGAATCAATCTCAACACCTCCTCCAGCATCTCCTCCTCGTAGACGTTATCGAAACATGACTGATAAGTTTGTTCATCAGTACTACTATACGTGTTCTCCATCTCAAAAACCATTATCTCCTCCTCCATCAACACGAATCAAACCAAGCTTCGCTCAATTTACGTTGGAAGAAGATCTACGTCTTTGTAAAGACGTGATCCACTATTATGGATTACAAAAAAGTCGTGGGGATGTCAAGTGGAGGTCCCTGTTTAAGTATATCGAAGATGACTTCAAGTTTCAAAACCAATATGTGCGCGATGGAAGAGGCCTCTCAGAACGATGGTGGAAAATACGTCAAAACGTTCATGATTTTATGCACTTGGGGAGATTGGCCAGAGATTTTCTTGGGAATGATGTTACGGAGGATGAAGTTTATGCCAGGACTTTGAAGGTATGGAAACAAAGTAAAGGAAAGATTTCGAGTACGAAGCACATTACCATGAGCTAAAGGATTTTCTCAAAACCTTCGAAGTATTATGAATCCTTTGTTTTTGTTTTCAAACTTTAAACTCTTAATCTATGTATGCAATGCTTTGTATTAACCGATTATTATCCTGAAATATACTAACTACTATCACATGGTTATGGAACAAAATAGGAAGCATCAATACATGAACAAACATAACAAACATACATTCATAACCAGAAATTCAACGATTTAAGTCAACCATACATTCATAACCAGAAGTTCACCATCATAGATGTCGATAACATAAAATAAACTAGAACACACAATACCAAAACACATAATAAAACTCAACCAGTGAAACCAGTTCCAAACCCTGTTCGACTGCGGATTAGTTCCCAGCTCGGTCCGCCATTGGCCTCAACAAGTGGACGGAGACGTGCAACTTCAACGCAAAGTGTACAACCACAAGGAAAAATTTCCACACCCTCACCAACCCTCTTTCTTTTAAGATTACGAGGTACATTTGCTTGCCATTCATCATGATCGACAAATCTTTCGACTTGCTGAGGAAGAAAATCACGATAATCCCTACGCAGGCCAGGAGCATATTCCCCACGCAAATGCTGTGGTCGTGGAAGAGGGGGATCAATGTGTTCATCCCTTTGACGTCGTGTTTCAATCACGCGTGGATCATCCTCACGAATTGGTGCTGGAGGTTCATGGTAAAGCACAAGTGCAAGGTTCGATTCATCTTCGCGAATTGGTGTTGGTTGACCACTTGATTCGGCGGTCGTTTCAATACCACCCGGAACAACCTACAAGAGAGAAACACATGTAAGCATGCAACATTCGGCCTTCATTTTGGCTCATAGTGCCAGCCGAATTAACATTCGGCTTGCACGATAACTCATGTTAGAAGCCGAATGTACATTCGGCTGCTAAAATTTACAGGCCGAATTATCATTCGGCCCCTATTATGTGAGCTTTTACCAGCCGAATATGAAGCTGTAAAATAAGAATCCAAGTTCTTATTCAGCAGCCTACATTCGGCCTCTATTGGTACTTAGGTTAGCAGCCGAATACGGATTCGGCTGCTAAAGTTTAGAGGCCGAATGTGTGAATATATTTCGAAAAAAAACAACATTCGGCCTCTATTATGGCAGCCAAACTGTTCTTCGTCTTGAACATTCGGCTGCCATAATAGGGGCCGAATATGGCGCTGGTGAGACATAAAAGTCTCACCTTTAGCTCGATTTCGGCCATAAAACATGATTTTGAAGTATACCTGTGTATTTGAAGCAATGGGTTCATCATATAAGTGCTCATCTTCAGGATTTGGGACAAAAAAATCA
Source organism: Papaver nudicaule (assembly GCA_023529015.1). NCBI lineage: Eukaryota > Viridiplantae > Streptophyta > Magnoliopsida > Ranunculales > Papaveraceae > Papaver > Papaver nudicaule. The sequence goes on along the minus strand of JAJJMA010267232.1, from coordinate 11,782 downwards.
TCGAAATCGTTGTTTTCTTGAGTTTCCGGTAAAACGTTTCGTGACGATGAAGATTCTCCAATAACCGGATTTCTCGCAACGATCATTGTATGTTTGTTACGATGAGGTTCATCAATGTTATCCCCCCCAAACATTTCAGAAAACACACAAACAAAACAAGAATCACACCAAAAAAAAAAATTTTTCCCTCTTTTTCTTCCCCTCTCCACACAAAAATCTCCCCAAAATTCTGATTTTCTCTCACCAAAATTATCCAAAACCTTAAGTATATACTTAACTCTAATTCTTATTATTAACTCTAATCATGTGAGGGGTAGTTTAGTATTTAAAAAAGTTGGAAAACTAAAGGGGTCTCAAAAATTACTAGGGGGAGCGACGCCGCAAGGGCTCGCATACTCACTCAAGGGCTCAAAGCAAGTTTCCTGTTTAAGGTTTACATTCAAGGGCCCTACCATTTCTATTCAGATATTTTGACGATTGGACAGTTTGTAGTTCTAAACCAATGAAAAAAAATCATAATTTTCTCTGAGTAAAAACCTCTCAACTTCAGAACTCAACAGACGGAAATGGTTGTTTGGTCTCACGTATTCACTCTTCTCTCGGAGCTCTTACACTCCCAGAATTAGGTAAACACAATTCTCCTTTCCGATTAGTTTAAACCTTCCCACAAAAAACATAATTCTCAGTTTTGCTTACAAAGATCACATTTTGGGTATGTTTTGATTGTTTGTCTGAGTATGAAATTAATTTCTGATACTATTATTTGGGAAAGTTGTTAGTTGAATTATATTGTTGCTTAATTTTGATTTCTGTTTTTGGTTTAATTCTTTCTTTTGGGAATTTAAAGTAGTTTGTTGTATTTTAACAAAAGATCGAGATGAACATAACAAAGCTTCACATGTAGTATCATATTCTTTCTTTTTTGTCATACAGGTAATGAATCTTGATTTACCATTTCGATAGATAATAGCTTGGAACTCGGAAGTGCTCTTAATTCTCTAACATTTTGAGTCTAAATCAATTGGATTTTTACTTTGAGTTTCGTTTACACTCTAAACAAAGACTAAATTCATTGAAATATCCCATTCACGATATTAAGGAGAACTATTATTTGGTTCAAGGGTGTCTGATATTCGGTGTCATGCTAATACAGACCGTATTCCGTCCAGTGTTAGCTTTTAACCATGGAAAAGCTCCAAATAGACAATTTGGAGTTGTTTGCACAGTTCCTACAGTGGCACATCCTGCTAACTTTTCGTCAGTAGCGGCTAAAGTTCGTGATCTTACGAATCATATAAATCTGCATAGTCGGAAAATAAATAGCAGCTGTCTGGAAAGGAAAAGTGTAATGGATGAAAATCAAGGGGAATTGTCTGACGAAGATAATGAGCTTTGTCCTGTCGAATGTGTTAAGGAATTTAAGACTGATGATGAGCTGTTATCTATTCTGGAAAGGGCCAAGAAAAATGGCTCCTTAGTTGTCGTGGATTTTTATCGTACTTCCTGTGGAAGTTGCAAATATATAGAGCAAGGCTTCTCCAAATTGTGCAAAGGATCTGGCAATAAGGACGCTCCAGTTATCTTCTTGAAGCATAATGTGAGTATTTCTTTGGTTGATTATGATACATAACATGCTTGTAAACGTTTATCTCCTCTCTTCTATCACATCTTAGGTAAAAAATGTCGAACATATAATCACACAGTGAAGAGGAAAACTTGCCGAAGTGCAGCTGAACCCATAGTTATTGCCCAATATCTGCATTACATTCAAAATGTTGTGAACAAATAGTTCTCATTACATGAGCTTTTTATGTCTAATTGACCACATGTAGTGTTTTCCTTTCTTCTGATTACGGCAGGTTATGGACGAGTATGATGAACAATCTGAGACAGCAGACAGATTAAGAATCAAGGTATCAGTTTTTTAGGTTTCCCATGCAATTTATGTAATTGGTCTACAGCCAAGTATCCTTTACTTCCATTTTCTAGTCAAAGATGTGAAGGGGATTTTAAATGTTGCAGGCAGTGCCACTCTTTCACTTCTACAAGGACGGAGTCTTATTGGAAGCATTCGCAACCAGGGACAAGGAAAGGATTTTGGCCGCAATTCGTAAATATTCATCTGCAGACATTTAGAGTAACCAGGTTGTATTTCTGCGCTTGCAATACTTTTTCTATGTAGACCTTACACCAAAAAATCTATTCCACTTACTAGAATCTAAAGATAGTAATTCTCTACTCAGAGAGTGCGTATATATATGTTGTTTATTGTGTGCATCTTCCCTTGTACAAATGAAAGAATTTCAAGTTAGAATACATATAAACTTGCTTGTACTATCTGGGAAATTCTATAAAGTTGTGATATTTGCCACTGATGAATGGTTTTAATGCGGGATCAATTCTATCTGCTATCACCACATCATAAAAAATGAGGACTATTTTTCTGACTTCCAACACTAAACTGATGAAGGATAGGGATCAGATGACTTATGCTAGCAATAGATATAGTTCCAAAGTCTACTTATCAACTTTATCAGTGAAAGCTCCAGGTTCTGAAAATACTAAACAGTTTGAATGGAAAAAATATTCGTAGAATCTTTTCAGTTAAAAATTATAGCTATATGAAAGTTGAATATACTTTATGCGTTACTATTTACAAGTTCATTCACACTGTTGGGGCTTTGGGTGAGAAATCTTGTAGCTGTATATTATGCTTACGGAAGAGTCAACTTTCTGCTTTGCTGATTGTCAAAAATGAGAAAGATAAGATGTAAAAGTTTGAAAACAACTTCTATTTTAGCTTATTATCATGATACAGAGTTCCTCTTATAATAATACTTTAAAGCTCATCATCTCCAAACCAATAATTGCGATTTAGCTACTAGTAATTTGAGCTAGACGTAAATTAGCATTTACCATAGTTTGGTTCTAGGGGTTTCTTAGATTTCGTCGACATGTCAAAATCAATTTGGTAGTCATATTTTTTCATTACTCTCTTTGTCATTACTTTTTTTCATATCATTCATGTTGGGTTGATTAATAATTTCTTTACACTTGAAAGCTACATTATGTCAAGTTCGCAAAATCATGTTATTGTGTAGATCCATTGTTTATAATCTTGATTCCATCACGTAACCTTTCTTTAATCGTTTTAGAGATTAAGCCTTAGGATTAGACAGTGACTAGTTCTGTGGAGGTTTTCATAATTAGGCAAGTTCACTTTTGGTGAGGATTAGAAACTGAAAAACTAGTGAAGTTTATATCGCTTGTAATTTCTTCCCGTCAGTATTCAAGATATTAACCCAGAAAACGAAAGAAGATCAATGAAGAATTCAAGTAGAAGCACCGACCAGTGTAGTTAAGAAAGAGTAGCATCAAAATGTGGCTTAGTTTCTTAATGGACCCACAATGATGCTAAATATCAGATAACTGTGTGTGTCTGCATAGGATGGTGCCCTCCAGCTTAGGGAACACTCACAGTGCAGCCCTTTTTACTTGGCCAATCATAGCAGCGACGTGTGGTTTGTTCGCAGCCTCTGCTACGAACTTGTCCATGTGCCGCCCACGTATTTCTAAGTCTCGAGAGTTCAACAAATGGCATTATATCAGTGAATGATGTAAACATGAAAGCTGATTCTGGGGCTTCGGAAAAAAGTGATGCCCTCACTTTTACTTCAAATGTCCAGCCCATCATTATAAGAGGTGTCAAAATATCGTGAAATGATTAAGCAACCCTTATACTTATTACACCCCACTTACAAATTATAACACCCCACTTAATATTTTTCTTAATCTAATTTAAATCAAAAACCAAACATATCAAAACTTAAAAATCAAAACATCAAAAAATTTCCCCTTCTTCTCTCTTCTCCTACTTCACTTTTCTCCTCCAAAATTTTCATTTTCAATTTTTTTATCATGACAATGGTGGAACAATGGAGCACCTAACGTAGCATCTAAAACCAATCGTTTGTATTGAAAACAAGGTTAGATTCACTCCATGAAAATCAAAATTCGTGAACCAGAAGTACTTACGGCTGGAATCTGAAGAACAGCTAGCCGTATGTTATTTTGCCATTAAAGGTTCAGATCCAAGACATAAGTTAATATTAGTAGCCGTAACTTACTTACGGCTAATACCGATACTCTAGTTAGTAGCCGTAAGTGTTTTCTGAATAAAAATTTATTTGTCGCAAGGTTACAGGTCGTAAGTAATATTCTGCAGCCGTAAGTATAGTTACGGCTGCTAACCTATTTGACTTAGCAGCCGTAAGTTTGGGAACTAGTGGTGATGTATATTCTTCTTCGTGGTTAGGCAATTGTACTGTAACCGAAAACCTCTTGAATACATTTTAGTTGCACCCAATGTTTCTGCATCCTTCGTAAATGTTGAATGGACTTGCCTTGACTTTTCATCGTAGTTTAGCTCTGTTGGGCAAAAATGTTTGGTTAACCCTGCAGTTCGGTTTGAGGTCCTTGTGGAAGAGTATAACCTGTTTAGAATCTTGGTAATGCCCATATTGATTGATATCATAGTTAGCTAGCTGCAGTAGATATAACTCCAGTTTGTCCAGACTTTGCATCTAATTACCCATTATTACACTTCTTTGTGCCATATAGTCATGTCAAGGCTTCGGATCTGACTAGTATCACTAGGCATGTTGTTCCTAGTCATCCTGCTCAGACAAAGAGACAGTCTGAATAAGACTTTGCATCTAATTGCTCAGACAAAGAGACATGTTTTTCGGTTACAGTACAATTCCCAAACTTACGGCTCCTAAGTCAAATAGGTTAGCAGCCGTAACTATACTTACGGCTGCAGAATATTACTTACGGCCTGTAACCTTGCGACAAATAAATTTTTATTCAGAAAACACTTACGGCTACTAACTAGAGTATCGGTATTAGTCGTAAGTAAGTTACGGCTACTAATATTAACTTACGTCTTGGATCTGAACCTTTAATGGCAAAGTAACTTACGGCTAGCTGTTCTTCAGATTCCAGCCGTAAGTACTTCTGGTTCACTAATTTTGATTTTCATGGAGTGAATCTAACCTTGTTTTCAATACAAACGATTGGTTTTAGATGCTTACGTTAGGTGCTCCATTGTTCCACCATTGTTGGTTGCATCCACGATTAAAAAAATAAAAAATAAAAACTTATAGCCGGCGGCGGCGGCGGTGATGGAGGCGGCGGTGGAGGCGGCGGTAATGGTGTAAAAACATCATGACTTAATTATTTTGATTATCAGTTTAATCAAGTTTAATTTAGTTAATTATGTGGTAACTAATTAAACACTAAACATAAAGGAGTAGTTTTGGTATTTTAAAAAAATTACATAGGGGGAGAGCAAAATTACTTCTGGGAACCAGAAGTCTGAGGGCATCGTTTTTTTCCGAAGCCCCTAAATCAGCTTCCTGGCGTCATTAGGGAATATCCAAAAGAATCCGGGCATATTTGCCCTATTCTCCCATCCAGCTTTACGCGTTAAGGGATGGCTAAATGGGTGGGCGAAAAACCAGCTATACCCTTTCCCAACCGAGTAAAATGTCTGTACTACCCTTTCCTTAATCTTTAAACCTAAACCTACCGAATGAACCTGGTTCATTCTTCCTTCTCCTCCCCTTCTCCTCTTCCCTTCCCCTTCCCCTTTTCTTCCACAACCACCATTATCATCCTCTATCACCACCCAATTCCGCCCCTATCTTCTCTTTTACCACCATTCTCAACCCATATTCCCAATTCTATTCGGTGGCTTCTCAATTATTTGATTTCATCGTCGATTATTCGTCGTTAAGCGTCGATTCGATAACGATTCATCGTAGATATAATGGCTCCGAAAAAGAATAAAGGAAAGGAGAAAGAACCCACTCCTCCTGCTAGTCCAACATCTTCTTCTTCTACTACCCCTTCAATTCAACGAGAATTTGCAGGCGAAGAAGACGACTCCGACCCAGAAATTCGAGGTTGGTTCGAAGGAGATGATAGAGAGAACGCTGTTTTGAACCAAGTGGTTCCACCAGAATTGGTTCCACCACAAATGGTTTCAGTGAGGTAATTCTCAAGCTTTATGTATGAATTTAGCAATTAGGGTTTTCATTTTTCGCCCTGAAAAACTAGGGTTATGTATGAACATCGTAACTCGGTAGCTTATATAGCTACCGAGTATGAAAATTTACAGAGTCGGTGGCTCTTTTGCTTACCGAGTGCTTATGGATTATACTCTCCTCGGCAGCTCTTTTTACTTACCGAGTATGATTAATCATATCTGGAAAAATTTTAAGCGATAATCGGTAGCAACTTCTCCTGCCGAGTAACAATTTTTCTTACTCGGTAGTTCTTTTGGTTGCCGAGTATTTTTGTGCTGCCGAAGGATTTAACAGTACTCGGTAACTCACTTATTTATCGAGCTACCGAGTATGCGTACTCGGCAGCTATACCAAGCTACCGAGGGTCAATTCTCCTTACTCGGTTTCTTTTTTGGTTGCCGAGTAAGTGTTTTGTGCCTTCCATTTTACACTACTCGGTAGTTACATGTACTACCGAGTGGTGCTAGACACTTGTACTTTGTGTTTTAGAACCTGATATCAAAGTTTTTCTTTTCTTTGTTTTGTACTTTGGTATACATTAGGGCCAAGGAAATTAGAACAAAGCGACGATTCGACAGGCCTGAACAATACAATCTAAATATCCAATCTCCGGAAAGTCTACCAGCACGAACTAAAGGGGGTCAGAAACTGACCGCTAAACACCGCAAAGAAAAAGAACAGGAGGCTGCTGCTGCTAAGGCTGCTGCTAAGGCTGCTGCTAGGGCTGCTAAAAAGGATGCTAGGGCTGCTGCTGCACAGAGATGGATTCAAAATCAGGGTGTTCCAACTACAGGGACTTCAGGTGCTGAAGGTAACTCTATTAGAGGTGTTTCTAGTGGAGGTGGTGCAGGTAGAGGTGGAGCTAGTAGAAAACAAGCTAGGGCTGCTCCTGCAACTCAGATTGAACAAGAAGAAGAAGAACATGTTCATCAAGAAGAAGATAATGTTAATAAGAAAAGTAAGGAGAAAACTAAGGAGCACTTGAATTTCAAAATGATCGCAGGTCACGATGACGAAAAACCTCCTGGAACCCCTAACGATGGTGGTGAATTGCTTTTTGGTTACAAATGCTCTTGGGCGCAAGCAATCTATTGTGCCGAGGTAAGAGGTTCAACCATTTTTTTTTTTTTTAGTTATTTGGTTACCTATTGTTGCATACCTATAGTCATGTTTATGTTGTTATCCTAGGATCATGTGCAAGCAATTCGAATTCTGAAACCTGTATCTTCGGCGGGGAAAATGAAGTTGTGGCCCAAAGAAGATCTTTGTTCCGGAGCTCTTGTGCATGTGGAGGCCTCGGGGTTGTTGCCAGCTGTTGAAAACTCAATGATAGACCATGATAGGGTCTTCATATCAGCCCTCCTCGAGCGTTTTTATGGCGAGACCGACACTATACATATGCCATGTGGAGAAATGGCAATCACTCCAGAAGATGCACACGTTATCACTAAACTCTCGCCTGAGGGCAAGGCGGTTGCAGACGGCTACAACGTTTGTGTTAGTTGGAAAGAGCTCAACCGTCTCGTTTCTGAATGCCTTGGTTGGAGCCCGGATAAGTATGTGGAGGAGTGGAAAAAGTGTGCCTCATACAGGAATAGACAGCTCGACCTTAAATCACTAAGGGAGCAGTTTAGCGGAACTGCAGCGCGGGAACAAAAGGGGGATGAGATATCTAGAGAAACTTGCAGGCATACGGCTACGGCGTACTTGCTATATCTCCTTGGGTGTGTTATCTTCCCCAACAAGACAGGTAGTAGGGTCGATGTCAACCATTTACAGTTGCTGGAGCATCTTGACAAGGTCAACACCTACGCTTGGGGAACTGCATGCCTTGCATTCCTTCTGAAGGAGATGAGGACTGCCTCGAGGCAATATACTGCTCAAATTGGAGGAAATGTTGCTATACTTCAGGTAATTCTATCACCATAAACCTCGATTCCCAATTTTGTATTTCGCTTGGAACTTCTAACATTTTGTGTAATATACCTAGGTTTGGGGTTACGAACATTTCCCGGAAATCAAGCGAGCAACTAAAGATGATAAATGGAAATCGACTGAAGGTTATGGGAAGAAGTGGATATTCACTAGAGGTCAAACTCAGGCGAGAAAACACATCCAAGCACAAGAATTGATTGACCTCCGGATTCAGTTCGACAACATTACGGTTGATGACATTATCTTTGATCCATGGAAAGATAATGCGGATATATCCCGTGTCCCGCTGAGATGGTTTTTTGGGGGTTTGTGGCACCCTCTTGACTATGTGATGTATAATCCAACTCGTGTATTGCGTCAACTAGGGAGGGTCCAAGGAGAACCTTGGAGTATGTTGTTTGCCGATGGGTGGAACAAAGTTGATTTTGCTAGATGCGGATGGACAGGAGATGCAATCACGGTTGAACACGACAAAGCTCCAACCATAAACGAGCAGTGGAATGAGAGAAATCAATTTATGGTTAATACTGGTGAATGGGTTGTGGGACAGGCTGATGTGGTGCCGGAATACATGGAATGGTACCGGAATGTTTCTCACCCCTTTGTGATTCGTTCCGATGGGAATCAGCCTATCTCAACTACATTACCTCCAAACAAGGGTGGCGGCACAACTACATGCGGGTCTCTCCTTAAGGGATTGCCCAAAGCTATGGTTGAGAGATTGGTACGTATTCTTGAGAAATTTTCTTAAATTTTGGTTTAAATTATAAATTACGGTTTAAATGTGTTGAATTATGCTTTGAATTTCATACAGAAACATAGAATTGAGTTTGCAACTACCGCTCTTATGGGACATCTCAAGCTAAAAGAGCCTCTGAAGACGCGAAAAATCACAGAAACCTGTGAACTTATCAAAAATTTTGATAATGAAGCATATGCTACGCATTATGGAGAGAGTAGTGAGCCATTGCAGGGGAGCAAGCGTCCGTTGGATTCAACCAGTGCTGATCAAGAAGACGATGCTGATGAAAGTGGTAGAGGTGGAGCTCCTAAGCGAATCCCGAAGATAATCCGTTCTAAACGAGGTCGTGGTGGTGGCCGTGGTAATTGAAGTAAGTGGTTTGTTAAACTTACTTTTAAAAGTTGTTGGACTTTTAATGCCATTGGATTGCATTTGTTTGTTTTATCCCTTTAGTGTGTTCGGATTTCATTTTTTATTGTCAGTACTCGGTTGCTTATTTTTAATTTCTGAAGCTACCGAGTATACCTGGTTTTGCAATTGTCATTCTGTCTTTAGAAATAGGAATAATCGGCCACTTAGTTACCATTTTTAGCTACCGAGTATTAATATACCACTCGGTTGCTAGTGGTTGCTACCGAGTACTGGTTAGAAGATTCAATACTCGGTTGTTTGTTGTTGCTACCGAATGCCTAAGTACAGTTAGAAGATACACTACTCGGTTACATTTTGTTGCTACCGAGTATGTATTGCATACCATAAAAGTTGGAATGACCAAGGAATATAAGTTACACTACTGGTTTAGACAAATAAAATTTCATTAACTAACAACTTAATGGATTACATTGAAATTAAATCAACAAACATTCCAGCGAAGGAGGAAACTCTTTAGTTCGGCATAATGTGGTTCGTACTCGAAATCTCGACCTTTCCCTTGTTTCCATACCTTCAAAGTCGCAGTATATACTTCATCCTCCGTAACATCTTTCCCAAGTTGAGCTCCGACCAAGCGACGAAAGTGCATAAAATCACGTGCATTTTGGTGTATGATCCACCATCGATCTGACAGGCCTCTTGCATCTCGCACGTATTGTTTTGGTTGAAGGTCGAAGTCTTGTTCGATATAATTCCAAATGGAGTTCCAGTTGATGTCTTTGCACGGTTTCGATATAACATACTTCGAGCTATTGTTTTGTTTACCACGATTTTTTTGTAATTCATAATAGAACATAACGTCTTTACAAAGACGTAGATCTTCTTCCAACGTAAACGGAGCAAAACTAGCTTTCTTTCGTGTTGATGGAGGAGGAGATAATGGTTTTTGAGATGGAGTACACTCATAAAAGTATTCATGAACTACCTTATGAGTGAAGTTTCGATAACGTGTACGAGGAGGAGGAGATGATGGAGGAGTACCGACTAAAACAAAGTTTGGTTGGGGAGATGATGGAGGAGTACCGACTAAAACGAAGTTTTGTTGGGGAGATGATGGAGGAGTTGTTGAGCTAGGTTCCTTCGGTTTCCGTAACAAAGAGAGTATTTGTTGTGGTGATCGAATTACCCTTTTGTTATTTGAAGATGAACTTGCCATTGTGGAAGAAAGCAAAACCGGAATGGCTTTGGTTTTTAAGGAAATGGGTTTGGGGAAGATTGAATTTATAGCAACTACTCGGTGGCTTTGGTTGAATGCCCAACGGATATATATTTTGAAAAAAAAGTACACATTTTCAGAACGGCTACAATACTCGGTAGCTCGATTAAGAGTATAAGCTACCGAATATAAAGATTCAGAAATTTATGTACATTCGGTGGAGACATGATCTACCGAATGGGAACATTCAAATTTTTAGGGACATTTTTAGGCACTTTTACCCAAAAATAGTGTCGTTTGGGAATATCTCTATAAAAGAAAAACCTTCTTCCCAACAACAGCCACACCAATAACCCAACTTTGTAAGCTCAAACCACTTATATGAAATGGAAAATCAACCAATGACAAACATTGCACAATGGGATGACGAGGAGGATGGTTCGTTGGTAGCTGCGTTCATCATTTTTTACAAAAAGCATCCAAATGCTGGTTACGTATCGTTTTGGAAGGGTGTAGGGGTTCATTATCAACACATCACCGGGAATACCAAAGAACGCACGTGGGAGAAACTAGCAAATAGATTTGACTACATCAAAGGCCGTATGAGAGAGCATTGTATAATATGTCAGCTGATAGGTTCTCCATGGCAAGACGAACACACTTCGGAAGAAGATGTGAGTATTATCTTCTCGTTTTCTATCTTGATCCAATCATGGTGTATTTGCACACTAAAGTTTTGTTTTTAACAATTTCAGAAATTAGCTTTCAAGACGCTATGGAGGCAGCGGAACGGGGCTCACAGATTTCGACATGGATGGATTCTGAAGATGCTGCTAAAGCACTCAACGAAATTCATCACCGATTGGCTATTAGTCAATGATCCACACGCCACTTACTAGTTCTGTTTACATGCTAATCGGTAACACTATGGAGTTACCGAATTTAAATTCGGCAGCATATATGTTTTTACTGCCTACCGAATATATTTACTTTCAAATATTGTACTTTATATATATTCGGTAACTATATGAAGCTACCGAATGTACCTCGTAACTCTCAACCACAACGGTAATTTAATGACAAATGTATCCGTTGGGGCTGGTGCCTCTATTTAAGATTAGTTTCTGCACCCGTTTTTTCCACTCAACCAAAACTGATCTTGCCCTCTCAAAAACAAAACTTATCTTCAAGAAAAATGGGTGATTATATTTCTTTCACCAATGAAGACGAGCTTATGGTTATCAAATCGTTTATTCCAGTGTACCTTGAACGACCAGCTGAACGCCACTCAATGTTTTGGAAGAGAGTTAAAGAAATCCACGTTGAATTAGATGGGAATCCAAAAGGCCGTAAATGGAGGGACTTAAGCGACGCATTCGACCACCTAAAGATGATCTTCAAAGATTATATTCGGATTCAAAAATGGGT
>JAJJMA010267207.1:0-13099 GCA_023529015.1 Papaver nudicaule | reverse complement strand
TATATCCCATTTCCGAAATCTAAACTCTAGTAGGCTAAATCAAGAATTGAGTTTTGACACCTAAAACTGACAACTAGCTTGACATACCAACGCTAGTGGGAATCAAGTGTGTGACGATCTGTGGGGGATCTAGAGACTTAAGGAGTGCGACAGTAGCCAGTTCGCTTGGAGGGTTGGAATTGGTCTCTGCTACATCCCAAACCGAAGTCTTATAGTAGGCTAGTGTTTGTAGGCAGTTTGTACTGTGCGGTGTTCAATCTGGATGAGGTCCCGAGGTTTTTCTACTGGTCGTAGTTTCCTCGTTAAAAAAATCTCTGGTGTCTTGTGTGCTTTACTTTCCACATTATAATCTCTGATTATATAATTAAAGCAAACACAAGAAGTACGTTATTAATAAACATGATCGTTGTCCTCAATCCATCCCTTAGATTTACCAAGACCCTGTCTTGCATTGGACTGATCCTTTGAGATCCAAACTCAGGTTAACGGATCTGGATATTGATTTTTGAGATCGTCCAGATCTGACCATAAGTCTCACGAGCCCAAACGAAAAGTTGGTTTATTTCGGTACCCCTGTTTTTCAAGTATTTTTCTCAGATTTCAGATAAATTAATACCTTCTTATTTTCTGAGAAGGGTTTATGAAAGAACTTATAACCCTTGTGCTTTGCCCTTGTGAACTGTGAATAGTTCTGTACAATAGGACGGTTTTTGGCAAAGCTTTTAAATCTGTTTCCCTGTTTAACAAAATAAGTTACATCTTGTCTGTGGAGACAGGATTTTACAGATAATTCCTTCTTGTGAGTTTCATCAATGTGTAGAACACAAAATTGACCATGAGTTATTACATTTATGGGTTCCTCAACAAGGGTATTGATAATGACTTGATCTTGACATTTTTCATAAAAAAAACGCTTTAGTCTCTCTAATAAGTTGATCAATGTCCATTTCAACGCATGCGTTTTCCTCCATGACCTTGTTTAGGTGATTTAGAGACTCTTCTTTTTTCCTAAGATATGTCTCTAGGTCATGAGAGATATTGTAAATCTCCTTTTCAAGGTCGATGAAGCCTTGAACAGAATTAATAACTCTCGGAGGAACACTAAGGAGTTCTCTTGCAGATATGACGAGACCTGGCAGTGAATCTTCTGCATCATCATCTTCAACACCTGTTAATACGTTAAAAGCGTTTGAGCTTTGTTCCTTAACTCACAAGGCACGATAAACACAGACAATTACGTCTTTTATGTGTTCACCGGCTCTGATACCAATTGAAAAGCAGGGGTACCGAAATACTACCAACTTTTCGTTTGGGCTCGTGAGTCTTATGGTCAGATCTGGACGATCTCAAAAATCAATATCCAGATTTGTTTAACCTGAGTTTGGATCACAAGTGATCAGTTCGACCAAGACAAGGTCTTGGTAAATCCTTTGGATGGATTGGGGACAACGATCAGGTTAACAGTAACGTACTTCTTGTGTTTGCTTTAATTATATAATCAGAGAATAAAATGCGGAAAGTAAAGCACACAAGACACCAGATATTTTTTAACGAGGAAACTACGACCTACAGAAAAACCTCGGGACCTCGTCCAGATTGAACACCGCACAATACAAACTGTCTACAAACACTAGACTACTATAAGACTTCGGTCTAGGATGTAGCAGAGACCAATTCCACCCTCCAAGCGAATTGGCTACTGTCGCACTCCTTACGTCTCTAGATCTCCCACAGATCTTCACGCATTTGATTCCCCTAGCTGACGTCCTTTACAGGCCTAGGAGTTGCTTAACCGCTGTTAAAGTCTTGTGTCAATAATTTCGGCTTTGCAACCTCAATTACAACGGTATGTTTGAACTGTCCTCTATCAGTTTGACATACACAAAGTGACTTCCTTCGGATTGCTCCAGTTCATACGGAAATCTACTTACAAGCGGGGGCTGACAAGTAAACCGAGTAAACTATGCCCAACTTATCTCTACCTCAGTTGTAAAAAGAATCACTTAAGAAACTTATACAACTGGAGCTACCTAGGTCTTACAACACCTAGTGCAGCCGTGCGTTGCTTCCTTTCAACCTTTATGTAACTTAAGCAGTTCTTGAATAGCCTTATAGCAGAAGAGAAGGACTACGGAATAGACAAGGACGTAATTAGGTTACTGAGGTTACAGGTAATCTGATATCAACCACTAAGATCTCAATCTACTTGTGCTTTCCAACTCTCAAGAGAAGTCTTTATAGTCGTTAGGTAATTCCCACAGAGGAACTGCTACCTAATAGAGGATGACTATACCACAACAAGCATTCACCTAAGTGAAAAGAGTTTACGATCAATTCCACAGAGAAAATTCACGTATGCTTGATGCTTGTGGTTTTCGTTCTAGAACCCTCTACTTATAACACTCAATAAGATAGGTTGCTTAGGAATAAAGCAACTAGTTACTTGTCCCACAAGTTTAGGAAACCCTAACTTGGAAACCAAGTAAACATAGATTTATCTCAATTGGAATTCATTAAACATTTATCTGCCGAGTGGTTTATTAGCTCTTAACCACTTCAAGATAGAAATCCAACAGACCAGAGATAATCTTTATCTTATTGACACATTGAAAATCATTAGATGGACCACAAAAGATATTTTCGTGATAACCAAGTCCAACTAAGAGTTAAAGGAGTCAGAGTTTAACCCGTGTGAAAATTCCAGAGAATATTCACCTTGGACGGTTCGGGAACCACCCTTCTGAATTACGACCCAATACATCGAATGTGAGGTTCACGTTGTTAGGGCATTGTCCGGTCAAACCCACTAGCGTTGGTATGTCAAGCTAGTTGTCAGTTTTAGGTGTCAAAACTCAATTCTTGATTTAGCCTACTAGAGTTTAGATTTCGGAATTGGGATATAGACAAAGTAGTAGAGACCTTGAAGACGAAGACTGTGAAGACAAAGAAGACATCAATTATTCTTCATCGACAAAAGGTTAGTAGGAGTTATGACTTTATGGATATTCTTTTATTCTACTTTATCTATTCTTTCTAAATATAGTCGACTACTTTAGTAGTGATAATAGCGATTGAGATCGTATTCTTGTGTAACGTGGCCTTGTGTCATGACCAGTGTTTGATCCCACAAATACTGTGAGTACAAGAATGAATGAGATACATTCGTTGCTATGTGTCCATTGCAATGGTTTGCTTGCAAACTGTTAGTTGGATATGGATGAATCTAAAGGAGTACTCTTGAGCAAAGAGTCCATGGATCACAGCTGAGGACGTACACACGTCTAAGTTCTGGCTCAGCCCAGTACTTCCAGCGGAATCCAGATTTGACGAAATCTGACAGGCGCACGGTTCACGAACCGGTTTGCGTACCAGAAACTCGGAAATTCTCCTGAGTTCGAGATGGCTATTTATTTCGCTTACCATTACGTGAACCTGACGGTAGTCATCTTGCTGGTGTCGGATTTAGTGAAGATTCTTTTAGAATTTCACTCTGAGTCAAATTCCAAACTCCTTTATCTCTTAGATGGACTTGTGTAAAACATAATATCTTTTGTGTTCCATCTAACGATCCTCAATGAGTCAATAAGATAAGATTATCTCTGGTCTGTTGGATTTCTATCTTGAAGTGTTTTTGAGCTAACAAAACACTTGGCAGATAATGATAAAAAGAATTCCAATTGAGATTAATCTCTATTACTTGGTTATCAAGTTTAGGGTTTCTCTAACTTGTGGGACAAGTAATTGATTGCTTTATTCCAAAGAAACCTATCTTATTGAGTGCTATAAATAGAGGTGTCTATGGACAAATACCGCAAGCATCAAGCATACGTGAAGGTCCTTAGGGAAGGTAGCGTAAACTCTTTTCACTTCGGTGAATGCTTGTTGTGGTATAGTCATCCTCTATAGGTTGCAGCTCCTCTGGGAACTCCCTACGACTATAAAGACTTCTCTTGAGAGTTGGGAAGCACAGGTAGGAGATTGAAACCATCTTTGGTTGAAATCGGATTAACCTGTAACCTTGGTAACCTGATCACGTTCTTGTCTATTCTAAAGTCCGTCTCTTCTGATATACGGCTATTCAAGAACTGATACGTTACTCAACAAGGTTGGAAAGGTAGCAACGCACGGCTTCACTCGGTGTTGTAAGACCTAGTTAGCTCCAGTTATACAAGTTTCTTAAGTGATTCTTCGTGTATAACTGAGGTAGATACAAATTGGGCATTGCTTACTTGGTTTGCGTGTCAGCCCCGATTTGTGAATTAGATTTCCGTATGACCTGGATTTAACAATCCGAAGGAAGTCATATTGTGTGTGGTAAACTGATAGAGGACAGTTACACCATACGTCAACAATTAGGTTGCAAAACCAGTATTGCTGACACAAGCCTTTGACAGTGGTCAAAGCAACTCCTAGGCTTGTAAAGGACGTCAGCTGGGGGAATCAAGTGCGTGACGATCTGTTGGGGATCTAGAGACGTAAGGAAGGCGACAGTAGCCAATTCGCTTGGAGGGCTTGAGTTGGTCTCTGCTACATCCCAGACCGAAGTCTTATAGTAGGCTAGTTTTGTAGTCAGTTTGTACTGGGCGGTGTTCAAACTGGACGAGGTCCCGAGGTTTTTCTGCAAGGCAGTTTCCTTGTTAAAAAAATCTCTGGTGTCTTGTGTGCTTTTACTTTCCGCATTATATCTCTGATTGTTTAATTAAAGCACCAAGTAGTACGTTATCCATTAACCGCTGAGTTTAACTCCGAAGTCCCAACTTTGTTGAGTTTATCCCCAAGATCACAACTCCGGTTATCTAGGTTTGGATATTGATTTTTGAGATCGTCCAAACCTAAACCATAAGACTCACGAGCCAAAACGAAAAGTTGGTAGTATTTCGGTACCCCTCCTTTTTCACACGTACATGTACGTGTACAAATTGATGTCTTGGAACTCAGGAGTGAAATCCAGAGTCATTGTTCATGAACCGGTTCGGGAACCGTCGTTACTCAGAATTAGGGTTTAACTGGATCCGCTGGAAGTTCTGGGCTGGGCCAGTACTTGGACGTGTTATACGCCCTCAGATATAATCCACTGGACTCTTGCTCAAGAGTACTCCTTTAGATTCACCCATATCCAACAAGTGATTTGCAAGCAAACCATTGCTATGGAAAGATGGTATCGAATCTATCTCATGCATTCTTGTAACCTTAGTATTTGTGGGAACGAACACTAACATAACACATGGTTATGTGGACAAGAATACGATCTCAATCGCTATTAGTATCTCTACTAAAGTAGTCGACTATTTCGAAAGATAAAAATAGAAGAATTTCTATAAAAGTCATAACTCCTACTAACCTTCTGTCGATGAAGAATAATTGATGTCCTTTTTGTCTTTACAGTCTTCGTCTTCAAAGTCTCTACTACTTTGTCTATATCCCAATTCCGAAGTCTAAACTCTAGTAGGCTAAATCAAGAATTGTGTTTTGACACCTAAAATTGACAACTAGCTTGACATACCAACGCTAGTGGGTTTGACCGGACAATGCCCTAACATAATACTTGAGAGACAGGTATCTGAGTCTATATAAGGAGACAACCAAGGCTCAAGCAAGAACTACCCATCTAATTTCTTATCCACCATCTTACAATAAACCTAGGGTTTATCCCTTTAGGGTATCCTTAATTGTATCATATTCTCAAACAAGTAGACAACGTGAGATCATGCAGAGGGATTTTGTGGAGCAACTGCGTGTAAAGGCAACACCAACAAGTAGACCGACCAGACTACTCTAACTGATGGGATCAACATAAATTCACAGACCTTAAAACATTCAACTGGGTTACACCTTGATAATGGACTTTATGTTGGCTCAGATGGATTGAATCTGATAGTAAAACAGACTTACCATCCAGTAATATAAGGAGTTTTGGGGATAGCTAAACAAACCTGCTATTCTACGGTTAGCAATATATGTTTCTAACGAAAGATAGACATGCATATAACTTGATTCAACGCTTGGTAACGACGAAGAATTTCATAATCATCAGCTTCTTCCCCTTCTTGTTTTTGTTATTTAATTACTTTTAAATCAACCAATCCCCTTTTGTATTTACTATTCTTGTTTTCTAGCTAATCTAAGTAACTTATCAATCACACAGGTTTTTGTGGGAATGATCCTTACTACCGCTATATTACTAGCTAATTAGTGGAAAATATCTCGATTAATTTGCACAAACTACATGCATCAGTGACCTCCGAGGAAGCTGCTGCTAGATAAACGCAGTGCTTGTTGAATACCCACACTGTTGGATGATGGCAGTGGCTAAATGGGGAAAATATAGGTGCAGGGCCGGGTCATTACATTTGATACGAGTTTTTGTGTTAAGAATCCGGCTACCATAAATCATACGTTAAACAATACTGGAAGTTTGTTTCCGTTAGATCTCCTCGGTTTGTTGTGCTTTTATCGTGACTTTTAGTCCGATAGAAAGGGTTTGAGTCATTCCCCTGAATTGACGCTAAAATGTAGTTGTATGTTTCTATATAATAGGACCGATAATTTTAAAGAATGAGTAAGTAAGTTAGCCAGTCAATAAATAGCAATGCAGACGTAAATAAAAGACTAATTCTCAAAGCTAAAGAGTGACTAGCTTCGCAGATAAGAACTTGAGAGCGTAAAGTAAACACAATACACCTTAAAGACAAGAATATAAGAGCCAAATCTTAAAAACGAGTTATAGTAGTAATAAGGAGAGAGAACTTCATTCATTTGGAAGTTGGGATCCTTGGGGTGTAATCGGTCATTCAATTTCAAAATGTAGAAATTTACAATGTTGAGCTATATATAGACAACCTCTACCCCAAAGAGAGTGCCTATTAGCGAGTAGACTATAGATATACAGAATGATTACCGTCTACGAGATACACTGGACAACATAAGTCCATGGAAAACAACTAGGGACTAAGCATAAAGGCGCACTCGCCCAAAGAAAATAAGATCGACGCGCAGGCACAAAAGAGGAATTACAGACCTCTAAACCCTTCTAACCCTCCGTATGCAACAAAAGGACTCTCAATATCTAACATAAAATCAGGTCGTGTGTGACAACCATTTCTTAGCAGAGCTCCTCGTTTTGCTAGGCCATCAGCCATGAAGTTTAGTTTTCGAACCACATAATCATATACAACTCTATCATGGAAACTTACAACGTCTAACCATCTTAATTTAAGCCTCCAGGGAACGTTGCCTCTCTTGAAAGACTGAATTGATGCAGTTGAGTCTGAACGCACCTTCAAAAGTCGATACTCCCATCTTCTAGCCTATTCCATACCAAGAATAATAGCCAGTAATTTAGCCCAGTAATTACTCATAATGCCCAGACCATGGCAAACAGCACCAACGACATCACTTGAACTGTTCCTTGCAACTACACCACACCCTGCATCACCGGGGTTACCTTGAGCAGCTCCATCACATCATGTCATTAATTCATTATCATCAGGAGAATTGTTGCTAATATGTTTGTAAATCTTGTTATTCAACTTGTATATTGGCGTGTCCTTCCCTTCATAGTATAACTTATTTCTTTTGTTTCGTAAAACAACCTTAACAGCCATGTTAGCCACTAGCCATAGTCTTTTAATGATATGGGATCTTGATTGAGCAGCTGCATACAACACCATTAGAGTGGGATCCTTGGTTTGGAGGTCAAGGGGTGCATATTCATAGGGATCACAGAGACAAACCTCCATGATCCTATACTTTTAAAGGACCGTGATATTAAACTACGTACACTTAAAAATATTTTATATACATGGGTTTGGGTCTATATCTCACTTATTTTTGCCTTTTAGGCCTTGGGTACATATATATAAAAATGATGGTGTCCACAAATAAGAGAGGATCCATTCACACTCTCTATCTCATATTATTTCACACTTTCGATGTCATTTTTTGTATGAAATCCAAACGGCATCAGCTTTGAAGTTAAAATTTTGGGATATGTTTATGTTACTGAGGTTTACATTCCTACCAAAAATGAGTGCATTTTGAAATACCAAACTCATTATATACCTACCTTAATTTCAACCGTTAAATATCTGTTTATTTTTAACGGCTGGTTTTCAAACTAGTAAATGGTGGTGATATACGTCTCGGAATGTGCTCATTTTTTGTAAGAATATAGAACTCTATTAGAAAAACATATCCCCAAAATATTAGCTTCCAATCCAATATCGTTTTTTACACAAAAAATGGTGCCGAAAGTGTGAGATAATGTGAGATAAAGAGTGTGGATCCTTTCTCTCCATAAATATGTGGCGAAATTTTAGAAGTTGGCTCGCGACCAAGTATCCGCCTAAAATTAACTTGCGGTCATGGTGGTTGGTTTTCTTCTCTTCTTGGTTTTGCTAGATTTCAGCCAGATTGTTGCACCATAATGCACTATGGTGTTTTTTTTCTTGGCTGATTGACTTTTTTTTTTTGTTTTGGCTGATTGACTGAAATGTAGCAAAGCCAAGAACAGAAAAAAACCCCAAGTATTATACCTCTTGGCTACATTCAAGCACATACACATACTGAGTATTCACCTAAACAGAATTGCCACATATTCTATTCACGAGTAAAACTATTTAAAATCTGGCAGATAGTTCTCGATTTGACTAGATTTATTCCCATTTCCACATTTTAGCCAAAAGTGCACCACGGTGCTTGTTCTAAAGAGGGCTTGGGGAGCCGTTAAGCAACATGGAAAAGGATACAGCACATTGGATAATCAGATTGATCCAGAGGCGGTGATAACCAAAATCAAGCAGATGGTTTTCTAAAAAACCATTTAACTACCTTTTATTTTTATTATTTATTTTATTTTATTTATTTTTTTTTTTTTGAAGGAAAGTTTACTATGTCAAATAGATCAATCGCATGTAAGATGGTTTGAAGCACTCTCGGAGAGGCGATAAAATCGGAGCAAACTGAGTCAAAATTCTCAGACCGATTCACCTTCGATCTTGCTTTTTTCATTCTTCTTCCTTCTATTTTGTTGATATTCTTCATCAACTCCACCTTCATACTCCTTCCTTTTCTGTTTTGCTTATAGTTGCCTTTCCTTTTGCTTCAATTTTATTTTCGGACTTGTTCCTCAACAGATCTGGTTTTTTTTTCAACCCTTTCAACCCTGAATCCTGCTTTTAATTTAACTTCTAGGAGTTGCGAATCAACCGTCTGTGGGTTGTATTCTTTGAATTCCTTGATTGTGTCTCTACTGGGTGTTCGTTTTACTGTCCTTTTTTCCTTCTGCCGTCTCAACTCACTGAGTTCCTTCCGGTCTAATGGGTTTACATAAATCTGGTCACTTGTGTTTTCATAATTCCGAGTTGCTGTCTGGTTTCTTTGGCCTCCACCACTGACCTTCTTTTCATCTATGAGCTATTTAGCTTGGAATTGTCAGGGTGCCCTAAAACCTTCTGCCAAACGGAGACTATCAAAGCTTGTACGACAACACAAACCGGATTTACTCTTCCTTTCAGAAACTATTGCCCCTTCCATTGCTGCCATATCGAATTTACAAAACTCCTTGGGTTTTACTGACAGCTTTGCTGTGCCGAGTATTGGCAGGAGTGGAGGTCTAGCTATTTTATGGAACTCTCGTCTGCAGGTAGATATTCAGGTTGCCCACCAAAGTATGATTCATTTGAAAATTACTCAACCTTCAAAGCCTACTCCTTGGCTTCTTACATGCATTTATGGCCCTCCGAACCCAATGAATCGGTCCAATTTTTGGCAGGAATTTATTTCCATGGTTTCGCCACCCCAATTGCCTTGGCTCTTATTTGGTGATTTCAATGAGGTGCTATCTCAGGCGGAGAAAAAAGGTGGTAGACCTTTTCGCAATTCACAGGCTGCGGTTTTTCTAGATTTTATGGAGCTGTTTGGATTGCTAGACCTTGGCTTTAAGGGTAATCCATTTACATGGTCTAACAGACAAGAGGCTCAAGATGTCATCTTTGAAAGACTTGATAGAGCTCTTTCAAACCCAGCATGGTTACAACTACACCCACACTCGCTGGTAACACATCTTACTAGGGTTGCATCGGATCACGCACCTATCTTACTTGAGGAAAAAGTGCTCATCAAACCCAGGGTGAAAAGGTTCCAGGTGGAACATTCTTGGTTTTTACATCCCCATTGTAATCAAGTTGTTGCTTCGGCTTGGGCAGAAGGACAAAACCTAAACCCGGGGGTTAATATTATACTTAAGGCGGATTCTACGGCCACGGCTCTTCTACAATGGGACAGACAGACGTTTGGTCATTTACCGGCTTTGATTCAAGGAGCAGAGGAACAGATCCGTATCTCTCAACAACATGCAGCTACGGCAACTGGACAGGACCTTATTTACTGGCTGCAGAAGGAGGAGGAATTCCGCAATACACATACTATGCTATATGAATGTCATGCTTCATTCTGGAGACAGAGATCTCGTGTCGAATGGCTCCAGCAGGGGGATCTTAACACAACTTTCTTTCACACCAAGGCAACCCTCCGCCGGAGGCAAAATTACATAAGAAGTATTATGTCAAATTCGGGAACATGGCTGTTTGAGCCACATCAAATTGCGGATTCCATTGTGTAACATTTTCACAACCAGTATACTGCCCCTGCAACCACCATTGATCATGCTCTATTTGGTTGTGTGAATAACAGAATCTCCGCCAGACAATCTACCTCCCTCATGCAACCACTTTCTCAGCAAGAAGTTAAAGATGCACTGTTCTCCATTGGCTCATAAAAGGCACCCGGTCCGGATGGTTTCACTAGTAAGTTTTACACACTTTTCTGGGAAATCACGGGTAATCAGATTTTCGAGATGGCTTCACACTTCTTCCTACATAATGAATTACATGAAGTCATTAATAAGACGAATATTGTGCTTATCCCCAAAAATGATAACCCAACCTCACCAGACCATTTTAGACCTATCGGATTGTGTAATGTTATCTACAAGGTCATCTCCAAGATTATTGTGGCTAGACTTCGACCAATTCTACCATTTGTTATAAGCCCTTTCCAAAGTGCCTTTATCCCTGACCGTTCAATTCAGGAAAACATTGCTATTGCAGCGGAATTATTCCACCACATACGTACTACACCGTCGACTAATGCACCACCGAAGATTGCTCTCAAGCTGGATATTAAAAAGGCTTATGATTCCCTGGACTGGGGTTTCATTCGTCACACCTTACAATACATGGGGTTTCCTGGGCAATTTGTGGAGTACATTATGCTATGTGTTTCTTCTGTTTCTTACTCTATCATCATCAATGGGGCTCCACATGGCAATTTTCGTCCAAAAAGGGGACTGCAACAGGGAGATCCTCTTTCTCCGTATATCTTTATTTTGTGTGCGGAGGTTCTTTCGGCTAATCTTGCTGTCTTACAGAGTTCACAACAAATCCGGGGAATCAGAATATGCAGAAGGGCTCCAGAAATTACTCATCTAATGTATGCTGATGATTTGCTCCTATCCTGTACAGCGGATACGAATACCTGTTCTGCACTCAACAACCTATTAGCATCGTATTCGACTTCAGCTGGTCAGTGCATTAACATGACGAAGTCTACCATCATACATCATCTGAAACTTTCATTGGAATGGATTGAGGTTCTGCAGAATTCTTTCCACATCGCCACCACACATATTATTCCTGTTTATCTGGGAGTTCAGCTTTCTAATGGCAGATCTTCGTCGACGAACTACTCTGAACTCATTAACAGATATGAGAGGAAGACCAAGGGATGGATGTCCAAATGTCTCAACCCGGCAGGACGCCTAACACTAATCAATACATCCCTCACTCCTACGGCGAATCATATTATGCAAACCCAGCTTCTTCCGGATAAGGTACACAAAAGAATTGACCAAATTACTCGGAATTTTTTCTGGGGACATGATGGTACCGTTAGGAAACTTCACACTCTTAATTGGAGGAAGATTACTCAACCTCGCAAACAAGGTGGCCTGAGCATCAGAAAGTCCAAGGAACACAACAAAGCGCTCATGATGAAACGCGTATGGCAACTACATCAACAAATGGATACTCTCTGGAGTTCGCTATGCCATGCCAGGTATCTTAAGGATAAGACTACTCTCCCTGCACTACCCAAACCACCTTCTACGGCAAGTCCTCTTTGGAAAGGTTTGGTTAAAGTTTCTCCATTTCTGCATGAGCATTGTTTCTCTGTTATTGGAAGTGGTGAGAATACGGCGGTTACAGACAAATGGATTCCCCTACAATCCGCGACTGACGCTAGGAATAATTCCTTACTCCCTGGCATTTCGGTTGCCAGTTTGATACAACAAGACACCAGAACCTGGAATCATCAGCTCATTTTTCAACTTTTTCCCGAAGATACGGCTCAACGGATCCTTGCAATTCACCTTCCTCAACAGAGTCAGGAAGACAAGATTATTTGGCCTTTCACTTCTTCGGGACAATATTCAGTCAAAACCGGGTATCAAAATTTGATTGATAAAGACAGCGACTCCACACCAATCATTCATCCCCAGACGGCAGAACTTGCGAGACGCATATGGATGTTTTCATGCCCATATAAAATCAGGCTTTTCTTGTGGAAAGCCATACACGAGGCCATCCCAACTTTTGATGTCCTCAACGCCCGCAATATGTTGGATTCGGGAATTGGCACTACCTGCTACGACTTTAGAGAAACTACTAACCATTTATTTTTTAAGTGCAGCTTTGCAGCTGAAGTTTGGCAGCTCATATGGGATTTTATGATCCAGTCCTTGAATCCAACGACGACGACCTTTTTGCGGCATTCAACAATAACTGACATGCTTCATATCTGTGTTCCAGAACCGCAACAGAATCTATTGCTTTTCACGGTGTGGCATATCTGGCTTGCTCGCAATGATCGTCTCTACAAGCGAGTTACACATCCTCCCGGGCAAATTTTTCAAGTCATTCTGGTACTTTGGAGGGAATTCGAGTGGTCAAGAACCCATGTCATACCATTTCTTCCGAACATACCTCCGACACAACTCAACACAAGTCCCAGGTCAACTATCACAATCCAGATTGCTTGGCAG
>JAJJMA010267189.1:0-21453 GCA_023529015.1 Papaver nudicaule | reverse complement strand
TTGACTAAGGCTTTAGCTTTGAAATGAGGCAAAGATTAATTTCGGAAATTCCACAAAGCACATTTACATAATAGTTCCGAAATTCCCCATTTAGTCTTATAGCATTTAATGAGAACTAATACTTTAGCATTTTACATTTAAGAAAAATATATTCCATAAAGAAAATATATTTTCGAAACATGTTTAGCCAAGAGCAATCAAAGCAAATAATATCTTAAGGTATATTTGGATATTTCTTATTAATTCGAAATATGGTGCTTACCAAATATGATCCCTGGGAAAGATCTCAATTCGAAATCGTGTCCTAACTTTCGAAAATCTCCTTAGATATTATTACTTCCAAATGTCGTCGCCAGCTTTATAATGTCGACATTACTTCCTTGGTATTGCTGGGCTAACCAGACGAACCTAGGTGGAAGTGGGATCTGGTCCAACGTGGTTCAACGTTCCGCATAAACGCATCATAACAAACGTGGACAAAGCCTTGTGTGTTAAGCTTAAGTGAACACAGAGGTTCAGACGTTCCGAATCACGCAAATAGATATACCATTGGAAGTACGGTGCGAGATTCCACGAGTAACTAACAAAATGTTATATCTTCAGAATTCTTGATTCCAATATAGATGTCACGTTAATGATATCCAAGAATTCAAATCAAAACATCAAATGAATAATCAAATGAATATTTGATCAAGTAGTAAAGCATACGAAGATTTAATCACGTACAGTATTGATCCGTAATAATGTGTCCACTAACTAGAGCGACTAACCACTTTCCAGATGATGACTCAAACTCACTTAGTTGTACATTGAAGATGAAAGAATTCAAACTTCAAACCGAGAATATCAAACTCATTATTCGTTGAAGCACAAATCAAAATGATAGAGTTTGAACTTCGAAAATACGCATTCTGATTCAACCATATTAAGGTTTCGAAACGTACGTCAGTTTTGGCAGAAACCAATTTAAGGTTTCGGAACCTAAAGTTCATTATATGACCGGAACTGTTTTAAGGTTCCCAAATCAAGTTTCCATACAGCGAAACCTAAAGCTTGGTTTCGAAATCTAGATTTTGTTTAACAAAACCTTGATTAAGGTTTCGAAACAAGAAACACATATTAAATTCTATTCTAATGTTTGGGTGTCGAACTTGAGAGTCCATGTGGTCGAGAACGGTTTCACCATCACAGCTTTTTAGCCTCGACGCACATGCATATATTTCCCGGTTCACATAAACTTTAGGAAACCCCAGGGTCTTTTCGACCTTTTAGATCTCACATGGTCAAGGCACATTGGCCTCGATTCGAATCTGTTATATCTCATTGGTCGCAATGTTTACATTTTCGGACCAATAGCTTATGAATACGAAAACCAGATTATGGTTTCGAAATCAACATCAAGTTTTATCAAAACCTACATTGAGGTTCAAACATTGAAAATTCATAAGTTGAGATACACAAATATGGTTTCGGAATCCAGAAGTAAGATATGGCATACAAGATGTTCATATACAGAATCAAATGAATGATTCAAAACTTCAGAGTTCAGAGCCAAATCAGGACGTCGTATTCGAATCTAAAAAACAACAGTATTTCGAGTCTACACAACATAAGTGTGAGTCACGGTCTCTCTTACATTGGCTCATATAAATATATGCAATCAATCCGACAGAGCCAGACTAGGTAAGAAGAGACACAATACTGTGATGGATCAAATCTCGTAAGTACTACCGAGATAACATCACATTGCTATATCCAACTCGAAAAGGTTTTAGGAAAAACCTTTATATTAACTTAGAGACGGAGAAGAAAAGAAAGCTCTAAGAAATATTGGAACACCATAACTACAACACTAATACCACAAGTGGTAAAGCGGAGTTATCATAAGACACACTGATCACAAGTGATCAAGTCATAACGTAAGGCTCAAGCTGAGAGTTATGTTTATGTTTTTTGTAGCACAAGTGTAAAAGATAATCGAATCGCGTTATTTAGATTCACTAACCTGTTGAATGATGAAGCCGGATGTCTTCGTTTGATCTTCAGTCTTTCTTTAACTCTTCAACCAGTGATTCTAAATCCTACCAAAATCTTCCACAACCTAAAGCTAACTCTCTCACATGACTTCACCTAATTGTGTGTTGTTTGGCGGTCGAGTTTTGATCACTAAAGTTGACAACTAAGCTTGACATACCAACACTTAGTGAGGTTGACCGAGCCATGCTCTAACAGTTGGTATTTGTTCCCACGAATACTAAATTTACAAGAATGCATGAGATACATTCGATACCATTTGTTCATAGCAATGGTTTGCTTGCAAATCACTTGTTGGATATGGGTAAATCTAAAGGAGTACTCTTGAGCAAGAGTCCAGTGGATTATAGCTGAGGGCGTGTAACATGTCTAAGTACTGGCCCAGCCCAGAAATTCCAGCGGATCCAGTTAAACCCTAATTCTAAACTAAGGCGGTTCACGAACCGGTTCGTGAACAGTGACTTGGGATTTTCTTCTGAGTTCCAATACATCAATTTGTACATGTACATGTAGTGAACCACATATTCGATGTATCTGGCCGGAATTCAGAAGGACGAATTGCGAACCGTCCAAGGTGAATATTCTCTGCGATTTTCACATGGGTTAAACTCTGACTCCTTTATCTCTTAGTTGGACTTGTTTATCACGAAATATCTTTTGTGGTCCATCTAACGAATCTCAATGAGTCAATAAGATAAAGATTATCTCTGGTCTGTTGGATTTTTATCTTGAAGTGTTTTTGAGCTAACAAAACACTTGGCAGATAAATGTTTAATGAATTCCAATTGAGATAAATCTCTGTTTACTTGGTTTGCAAGTTAGGGTTTCCTAAACTTGTGGGACGAGTAACTAGTTGCTCTATTCCTAAGCAACCTATCTTATTGAGTGTTATAAATAGAGGGTTAAGGGACGAAAAACCGCAAGCATCAAGCATACGTGAGATTTCTCCGTGGAATGCATCGTAAACTCTTTTTACTTCGGTGAATGCTTGTTATGGAATAGTCATTATCTATTAGGTAGCAGTTCCTCTGTGGGAATTACCTAACGACTATACATACTTCTCTTGAGAGTTGGGAAGCACAGGTAGATAACGTACCTTTGTGGTTGTTATCAGATTTACCTGTAACTCAGTAACCTAATTACGTTCTTGTCTATTCCATAGTCTTTCTCTTCTGCTATAAGGCTATTCAAGAACTGGTTAAGTAAAGGTTGCAAGGAAGCAACGAACGGCTGCACTCGGTGTTGTAAGACCTAGTTAGCTCCAGTTGTATAAGTTTCTTAAGTGATTCTTCGTTTACAACTGAGGTAGAGAAAAGTTGGGCATAGTTTACTTGGTTTACTTGTCAGCCCCCGCTTGTAAGTAGATTTCTGTATGACCTGGAGAAATCCGAAGGAAGTCACTTTGTGTATGTCAAACTGATAGAGGACAGTTCAAACATACAATTGATAATTGAGGTTGCAAAGCCGGAATTATGACACAAGCCTTTAACAGCGGTTAAAGCAACTCCTAGGCCTATAAAGGACGTCAGCTGGGGGAATCAAGTGTGTGACGATCTATGGGGGATCTAGAGACGTAAGGAGTGCGACAGTAGCCAATTCGCTTAGAGGGCTTGAGTTGGTCTCTGCTACATCCCAGACCGAAGTCTTATAGTAGACTAGTGATTGTAGACAATTTGTATTGTGCAGTGTTCAGTCTGGACGAGGTCCCGAGGTTTTTCTACAAGTTGTAGATTCCTCGTTAAAAACATCTCTGGTGTCTTGTGTGCTTTACTTTCCACATTATATTCTCTGATTATATAATTAAAGCAAACACAAGAAGTACATTATTAATAACCTGATCGTTGTCCCCAATCCATCCATTGGATTTACCAACACATTGTCTTGTGCCGGACTGATCCTTGAGATCCAAACTCAGGTTATACAAATATGGATATTGATTTTTGAGATCATCCTGATCTGACCATAAGACTCACGAGCCCAAATGAAAAGTTGGTAGTATTTCGGTACCCCTGCGTTTTCAATTAGTATCAAAGATGGTGAACACATAAAAGACGTAATTTTATGTGTTTATCGCGGCTTGTGAGTTATGGAACAAAGCATAAGAGCTTGTAACGTACCACCAAAGTTTGATGGCACAAACTACCTATGGTGGAAGACTGCAATGAGATCGTTTTTGCAAGCCCGGGATTTCAAAACTTGGGTTTATGTCGAAAAAAGATATACACCACCTACTACTCTAGTTGGTGAGGTATCTGTCCCCAAAGACATAGCGGATTACGATGACGTGAAAACTCTCGCCGCTAAGCAAAACTATAATGGGCTTAACGCTATCATCCATGCAGTAACACATGATCTTTTCCATCACGTGGCCACATGTGCAACCTCGCAAGAGGCTTGGATTAGGTTAAGGACCGTGTTCAAAGGGAATTCAGCAGAAAAAGAAGCTAGACTTCAAAACCTCATGTCTGACTGTGAGAACCTTCGAATGCTTGAGGATGATACCTTTGAAGAAATTGTCTGAGATAGTGAATGCATGTCACACTTTAGGTAAAGCTATTCCGGAAAGGGACATTGTATGTAAAATTCTGAGGTCATTACCTCAAGGTAAGAATCAAAGAAACATGCCATCCAATAAGTACACGGCTTAGACATAACAAGAAGTGACCTTGTTGCCAAGCTAAAAATCTTCGATCATGAGCAAAGTAACCCTAAAAAACATCGGTTTTAGAGCTACTGGAAAAACAAGGAAACTTGTAAGCAAATAGTGTACTTCGAACACCAACTCCGGCAATCATAGTGGGGATGAATCTGAGGAAGAGTTATCTTTGATCACTCGCCACTTTAGAAATCTTCTAAAGAAGAGAGGTAAACTATTCATTAAGAAAGCCCCACCATCACCTCCTAAGCCTCATGATAGAGTCCCTCCTAAAGAAGGGAACAAAAGGGGAGATGATGATGATATGCCACAATGTTATAAATGCAAAGGATTTGGCCACTTGGCTGAAGAATGTCCCAATCTGAGGAAATATACCGGAGGGAAAGCCTTTGCTGCTACACTTGATGATTCATCTGATACTTACAATTCAGATGATGAAAAAAGTGAAATTGCGTTCATTGCAGAGTGTCAATTCTGATAATGCGGGTGATTCCAAATCAGAACTCGAAACATGTCCCATCCCGATGGACACGACTTCAAGTGACACATCCTGCAAAGAAACAATCATTCCTGTCAAGCACAAGCAATGACTTGTTAAATGCAACTATTGTGCTAAAAAGGGACATGATTATAAGTAGTGTCATGTATACAGACGTAAAGTCAAGTATGCTAAGCAACTATAAAAGAAATCTGCTAGACTCATAAATGTGATTCGAATCTTTGAAGCTGTCAATGACATGGAAGCAAATAAAGAACGAAAACAATCAACCTCCTTAAGGGCAAACAAGCAGTTGGAAAATTCAAAAGAGTCAGAACTAAGAATGGCAAACTTAGTTCAGAAAAAGATTCAGTACCACACAAAGAGCATAATCATGCTCTACCCTCCTCGCACTAACTGCAAGAAGGGTTGGCATCTCATTCATTTCCCCTTGGAATAAGATGTCATAGTGTGGTCGGGCAAATGTCTTAGAGTCTTTTTCATTTTCTGTATCGCTGTGTAAGTAATTGATAACCCTCAATTAACACCTTTTTTCACCGTCACTAGACAAAAGCGTAATGTTGAGCCAAGCTCCATGGAACTTATGATCATAAATGGTCAAATTGTCTAAACGAAGGGTTAAAATTGTTACTGGGTATCTCTGAAAGTGAGACACATCAATGAAAGAAAAAAATACACGTGTACAACGGTTCCCGAACCGTTCCGCTTTCTCCGTACGATATCAGGGTAAATCTATATCGTATCTGGTAGTTGTGAGAATCCTTATCTCTTCGAAATTCTTGGAAGAACTGTTTATAAAGAAATCAGAAGCCATTTCTTATTTCATTCTAAACTTTTCAACATGGTAAAACTCCTTGCTATTACTTCTCCAAGCAAGGATCCTAAGTCAACTGACTAGGATACCATAAAACCAGATGATCCTTTGAAAGCAGCCAAAAGCAAAGGAAAGAAACCTCGGTTCAAGAAGAACAAGAAGAAATCTAAATCTGACAAGGATGAAAAACCTTCTCAGAAGAATCAAAGGATTTCATCCATTCTCAAAGAATGCAGAGAAACAAAAAGAGAAGTAAGATCTCTTGGGGAAGTGTTTCTAAAAACTCTGGTTTTTCAACAAGCTCTTGTGAAACAACAAGAACTGCTTATGAAAGAAGTGCATAAGGCATCTGTAAGTGAGCCTAAGGAATTCAATCTTGATATTCCTATGCCTATGAATGAAGAACAAGACATTGAGGAAATCAATAACTTCGTCATGACTTCTTTCAAATAGATTAGTTGATTCCTTGTGAGAACTTGTTCTTACTTTTGCCTAAGGAATATGAAACTATATCTAAAAGTAGTTTGCCTTTTCATGGTTTTTAGAGTTTTTCAGCATGTACTACTTTATTTCATTAATAAAAGTTCTTTTTAGATGATTATTAATGATGTTTGCAATACTTGATTTGTCTACCTAAATGTTATTGCAACATATAGCTCTTTCCATTACCTCGGTAGTGATGCAAAGTTATGTCTATTACAAAAGTTAAGCTTTTTCTCATGATCAAGAAACATTTGATTGTATGATTTTTAGGGTTTTCACAAACTCGTAATCATATACTCTTTTCCAAAAATCTGGCTAAGGGAAAGAGATTATAAACAAAGGTATATTGGATAACATTAAATTATTTTGTCCATGTTAGGCTTGTAAGTTGTTCTTCATTTAATAACACCACATGGGGGAGAGTTCTTAACTGAGCTTGCGCTTAATAAAAAATCTTTTTGGGGAGCGTGGATGTGGAATATTAGGAGAAAAGTGTGTCTATATTACTCCAAAGATGAATCAACTTAGAGATCATCTTCCTGATTTCCTAGTTATGTCATCTTAAACTTGGTATGCGAGTACTTAGCTTAACCTATTCCATAGGTTTATGAAACCCTAGTCTCAAACTACTTTGTCATATTTTTTTGACAAATAGGGGGAGAATACATATGGTTCTTGTTTTTGTGGTTCATAACCATAGGGGGAGAACATCGTATGCTTACTTGATGTACTTTTCAAAAGTATCAAGTAAGGGGGACTAATTAAAGTTAACAAGAAGCTTCGTATCAGGTATGAGTATATAATCACTTTAAAAGTTTTGATACACGGACTTAAAGTTTGCTCAGATTCTTACTCTATGCACAATCAACATGTGAGTTAGCATATTGACTCATGCAAAATCCGTAGACAGGTTTTTGTTAAGTGTTGTAGTGTCTGCATTCGGATTTTTCAACAAGAGTTAAAAGAACACATCAAGACTCAAGGGAGAAGTTGAAGAATTCAAGAAATCAAGATACATCTGGTTATTACTTAATTGTATATCTTTTGAATCCATATGTAAATTGGTTTTGTCACAAAAATTGTTAAAGGGGGAGATTGTTAGGGCATCGTCCGGTCAAACCCACTAGCGTTGGTATGTCAAGCTGGTTGTCAGTTTTAGGTGTCAAAACTCAATCCTTATTTAGCCTACTAGAGTTTAGATTTCGGAACTGGGATATAGAAGTAGTAGAGACCTTGAAGACGAAAACTGTGAAGACAAAGAAGACATCAATTATTCTTCATCGACAAAAGGTTAGTAGGAGTTATGAATATTATGGAAATTCTTCTATTCTACTTATTCTATCTTTCGAAATAGTCGTCAACTTTAGTAGAGATACTAATAGCGATTGAAATCGTGTTCTTGTCTACATGACCATGTGTTATGTTGGTATTTGTTCCCACAAATACAAAGTTTACAAGAATGCATGAGATAGATTCGATACCATTTGTCCATAGCAATGGTTGGCTTGCAAATCACTTGTTGGATATGGGTGAATCTAAAGGAGTACTCTTGAGCAAGAGTCTAGTGGATTATAGCTGAGGGCGTCTAACACGTCTAAGTACTGGCCCAACCCAGAACTTCCAGCGGATCCAGTTAAATCCTAATTCTGAACTAAAGCGGTTCACGAACCGGTTCGTGAACAGTGACTTGGGATTTTCTCTTGAGTTCCAATGCATCAATTTGTACACGTACATGTAGTGAACCACATATTCGATGTATCTGGCCAGAATTAGAAGGACGGTTTACGAACCGTCCAAGGTGAATATTCTCTGGGATTTTCACACGGGTTATACTCTGACTCCTTTATCTCTTAGTTGGACTTGTTTATCACGAAATATCTTTTGTGGTCCATATAACGAATCTCAATGAGTCAATAAGATAAAGATTATCTCTGGTATGTTGGATTTCTATCTTGAAGTGTTTTTGAGCTAACAAAACACTTGGCAGATAAATGTTTAATCAATTCCAATTGAGATAAATCTTTGTTTTCTTGGTTTGAAAGTTAGGGTTTGCTAAACTTGTGGGACAAGTAACTAGTTGCTTTATTCCTAAGCAACCTATCTTATTGAGTGTTATAAATAGAGGGTTAAGGGACGAAAAACTGCAAGCAACAAGCATACGTGAGATTTCTCTGTGGAATTGATCGTAAACTCTTTTCACTTCGGTGAATGCTTGTTGTGGAATAGTCATCCTCTATTAGGTAGCAGTTCCTCTGTGGGAATTACCTAAAGACTATAAAGACTTCTCTTGAGAGTTGGGAAGCACATGTAGATAACGTACCTTTGTGGTTGTTATCAGATTTACATGTAACCTCAGTAACCTAATTACGTTCTTGTCTATTCCATAGTCCTTCTCTTCTGTTATAAGACTATTCAAGAACTGGTTAAGTTACGTAAAGGTTGAAAGGAAGCAACGCACGGCTGCACTCGGTGTTGTAAGACCTAGTTAGCTCCAGTTGTATAAGTGTCTTAAGTGATTCTTCATTTACAACTGAGGTAGAGACAAGTTGGGCATAGTTTACTTGGTTTACTTGTCAGCCCCGCTTGTAAGTAAATTTCCGTATGACCTGGAGAAATCCGAAGGAAGTCACTTTGTGTATGTCAAACTGATAGAGGAAAGTTAAAACATACAGTTGATAATTAAGGTTGCAAAGCCGAAATTATTGACACAAGCCTTTAACAGCGGTTAAAGCAACTCCTAGGCCTGTAAAGGACGTCAGCTGGGGGAATCAAGTGTGTGACGATCTGTGGGGGATCTAGAGACGTAAGGAGTGCGACAATAGCCAATTCGCTTGGAGGGCTTGAGTTGGTCTCTGCTACATCCCAGACCAAAGTCTTATAGTAGGTTAGTGTTTGTAGACAGTTTTTACTGTGCGGTGTTCAGTCTGGACGAGGTCCCGAGGTTTTAGATTCCTCGTTAAAAAAATATCTGGTGTCTTGTGTGCTTTCCGCATTATATTATCTGATTATATAATTAAAGCAGACACAAGAAGTACGTTATTAATAACCTGATCGTTGTCCCCAATCCATTTATTGGATTTACCAAGACCTTGTCTTGTGTCGGACTGATCCTTGAGATCCAAACTCAGGTTATACAGATTTGGATATTGATTTTTGAGATCGTCCAGATCTGACCATAAGACTCACGAGCCCAAACGAAAAGTTGGTAGTATTTCGGTACCCCTGCTTTTTCACAAACTCCAGAAAAAGATTGTGAAACAAAGGTAGCAAGAGAATAATCGAGTTGACGCTTCGAAGGATCTTTGGCATAAGCGTTCAGATGGTCAGCAATATCCTGGGCGAAAGGACCAGATCGAGAGCACTGCTCTATAAAATTCTGAATTTCTTCCTCGGAGTAGGATCTGTGAGAAAAGCTTGTAGTAACCGAAGGACCACCAGAGGAAGGTACGGATTGCCGTAGTTAGGAAGCATCAATCAGCTCACAGTTGGTACCATACACATCCAAGTTTACGCCAGAGCGAAAAAGATTTGATTCAAATTCAGCGGCTGAGGCAGTCGAGGCACCCATGGTGGCAGAGGCATCATGCTTCTTTGTGGAGTCAATATCATTTCGGGAAGCTTTTGGCAATGATTTCTTCGAAGGATGTTCGAGGGGAGAACTCCCTTTACCTTTTTTTCGATCGATGAAGGGACTTTAGCACATCCTCGTCATCCTCGGTTTCTTCGTCTTCAACTTCCTCGATGGCAACATTCGAGGGACCCTCTACCTCTTTAGCAGCAGCCCTGGTAGAGTATCTCTTCGAAGCAGCCACTTTCGAAACAACCACCTTCGGTATTTTCTCTTTCCCCATGCCCCCTTTCGCAACTTTCTTACGTTCGGGATCTCCAATACAAAACTACATCAACCCCTGACCACCCGTAATCATCTCGTCCTGCTGAAAGGCAGCCAATTCATCAGGAAACAAACATAGGCATGTATTCATACCCATAGCATAGCTGAGGCAGGTTGTGTTTGTTACCAGACCACTTGCCCCCTTTCCAGCATTGGCTTGTTTCAACTGCCTTTTTATTTTCTTCGACTCTTCACCATGCTCCTGGCTCTGCATTCTGTTCAATCTCTCTTATTCCTTCTAAAAAAGAGCACGGCGTAAGAAAATAATTCTAGAAAAACAAGAATGCTAAAAGTAAATAGCATACCTTCGCTTTGTAAGCAGCAATTTTATCTTGAGATTCCTTCTGCTCCTTCTCAGATAAATGCATTTTGTAATACTCAACAACCGGGAACGAATGACCGCTCTCGAAGCATGTTCGTTCAATCCTTTGTTCTTCATCAGAATAGCCGAAAAGAATAGGGCCTTTGATAAGCACAGGCTTCGTAAATCACACATCGTCATTCGAATGGCGAAGAAGTCTATTCGTAGTAGACTTGGATGTATCCACGTCATCGAGAACATGCGCCACGTTCAGCACTTTTTCGAACCTCACCCCCCAGGGAGTAGCCTCCTTAAGCAAGCTTTTTTCAACCTTTTAATGCTCGAAGAAATTATCAGCATTCCAAAATTCAGGAGGTTTCGAATCCTCCGGGAACTATTCGTAATAATTTGGTCGACCTTCCGAGCGAGCCACCCACTCACTAATCAGCCGAATGGAATTACCCGTTAACTGCATCATGCCGCGAGGAGGAACGATTCGAGAATAAATCTCGTAAAACAAGGGATTTTTGGGATTATACAAAGGAATGGGAAGTCCGGCGCCCAACTGCTCGCCGGTAACTATAATCCGTCTATTGTTACAATCACACTTGAGAATAATCTTAGGGGATAAGGTGACCTTTTTATCAAACTCTGTACAAGGGAAAAACATCATATTGGATCCAAGAAGCCCTGACCTGTCTTCCCAACTAAGTTTGGGATCCACTACCTTCGCGGTAGCAGTCTTTCCTTCAGGAACAACGATCTTCTTAGGGGCCTGAATACAGCAACAGAAATCTGAAAGGGAAGTCAGTACAATTGAAAATTAAGAAACTATCGCAAAGTTAGCAGATCCAAGAAAAACTTACCATGATCTAAATTACAGAGAAAGAAAGAAAGGCGCTACAAGGAAGAACTTGAAGGACTCAAGGTTATTTGCAGGCGGAAAAATTTCAAAGAGAAGTAAAGTTGTAAAGGAGGGAGAAGATGGGTTTAAATAGAATAAACCCGAGACCGGCACAACAGGTTAGAAGGTGAAAAGGGGGCCGACAGTTTCGAAAACATTCAAAGCGACGTGTGTCAGTCAGAGAATTAAAGGCTGGACACGTGTCTGGGAATGTGGATTACTAGAAGTTTCCTTCCTCGAACATTTCCAATCTTCGAATAAGGAAAGAGGCAAACTGTAGAGGGATAAAACCGTCGAGACACGTGCCAGGATCAGGAAGCAGAAGTAGGAAACAAGTGAAGAACCATGAAGCATGGAGTAGAACCCGAAAGGATCTCGCACAAGTGAGTTGTCGTTATCGAATATCTGGAAAAATGCGCATATAGTGGGAAATAGCCTGGAAGACATTGAAGAAGGAGAGCTCGACACCAGAAAACTCATAATCCTCGATTGGTAATCCCGAAGGTAAGGCTTCGAGATAACAACTACTTCGAAGACATTCCAAAGGCCTCCGACTTACTCGACAACCTCTGACACCACCCCGAATGTATATCTTGTCTTATTAGCTATATTTTACTCGTGGTTCAGCCTATAAAAGGCGAGCTCGATCTCCATTGTAAGGGTTGGATTTTTTTATAAGTCTTGAGGCATTTGAGTGAGATTAGGTTAATATCAATCTCCTCAGGTCCTTAACCACAACATCCACGTAGTTGTAATCAGAGAAACGTTATGTTTAATCAATGTCTTAATCTCCATCCTATCTACGAATATGTTTTAGTCTATCTCGATAGTGTTCTTTGTTTATCTCGTGATAATGTTAAATGCTATATTAACTCTCCTAATCGTTGTATGTATGTTATAATCTAATGGTTGTTAGGTATAATGTCGCTAAGCAGATTTTATACCGACAAAAAACCAAATTAAGGTTTCGGATCCTAAAGTTCATATATGACCAAAACCGAATTAAGGTTCCCAAATCAAGTTTCCACATAGCGAAACCAGAGCTAGGTTTCAAACTCTAGATTATGTTTAACAAAACCTTGGTTAAGGTTTGGAAACAAGAAACACATATTAGTATCGTCAAAAATGTTTGGTGTCGAACTTGAGAGTCCATGTGGTCAAGAGACATTTCAGCATCATACCTTTGTCCTTGACGCACAGGTTATATTTTCCGGTTCACATAAACCTTTAGGAAGCCCCAGGGTCTTTTCGACCTTTTAGAACTCACATGGTCAAGACACATTGGTATCGATTCTCAAGTCACTGTTAGCCACCAAACATAGTTTCGAACTCATGTTCTCTCATTGGTCACATTTTATTTAGACCTAATATCTCATGGATGCGAAAACCAGTTTATGGTTTCGAAATCAAAGTTTAGTTTTACCAAAAACTACATTGAGGTTTCGAACTCTGAAAATCCATAAGATGAGATAATCAAGAATATGGTTTCGAAATCTAGAAGTATGATATGGCGTACAAGATGTTCATATATCAAGAATCAAATAAATGACTCACAACTTCAGTAATCAGAGCCAAACCATGACATAATATTCGAACTCAGAACAACAGTATTTCAAGTCTACACATCATAAGTGTGAGTCACGATCTCTCTTACATTTAGCTCATACAAGTATTTGTTATTCAATCCGACAGAGTCAGACTAGGTAAGTAGAGACACAATACTGTGATGGATTAAATCTCATAGTACCACCGAGACAACATCACAACTGCTATATCCAACTCGAAGGTTTTAGGAAAAACCTTATATTACTTAGAGACGGAGAAGATAAGAAAGCTCTAAGTAATATGGAACGTCATAACTACAACAACAATATCGCAAGCGATAAAGCGGAGTTATATCTTAAGACACACTGATCACAAGTGATCAAGTCATAACGTAAAGCTTTTAGCAATGCCTTTTGTAGCACAAGTGTAAAAGATAATGGAATCGCGTTATTTAGATTCACTAACCTCTTGAATGATGAAGACGGATGTCTTCGTTTGATCTTCAGTTTTCTTCAAATCTTCAAATAGTGATTCTAAATGCTACCAAAATCTTCCACAACCTAAAGATAACTCAATGATGACTTTACCTAATGTGTGTTGCTTAGCGGTCGAGTTTCGATCACTAAAGTTGACAACTAAGCTTTACATACCAACACTTAGTAAGGTTGACCGAGCCATGCTCTAACAACTTTTATCACAATTCTTGTCATTACCATTTGGAACAACTACTGATGACCATACAAAAATCCCCTTATTATCTAAAACTCGTTTTTTTTTTGTGTGTATAGGTAACTGCGGCTTTAGGAACTCCATCAATCAGAGATATGTGAATATCTATGTTTGCCTCCTCATAATTTTTAAGGAATTCATATACAAGAAGGATGTAGGTCTTGTTTAGGAAACTAGTCAAATTACCACAATCTGGTTCAACAGATGGGCTTACCGGTATCTGGTCCATGTTGGGATGGCGTAATTGATTAGCAATACATGATTTTTGGGCCATCGACATCTCCCCTGGATTTCCTAAAGGCACCTTATCTTTCGATGAAGGCACACCACTTAATATTACATTATCTGGAAACAGAGTGTCAATTTGCTTGTCCTTACGTTTTCGTAGTCTTCCAGTGCACATACCAGAATAGCTAGCCTCCTTGCAATCCGTATTAGCCATCTTATCAACTTGGACCTGGAATTTTTCTCCAGTGGTATTTTCTATGGCAACCTTGCCATGTATTTCTTTCCCAGTCCCATACTAGGAATTTCCAGCTTCGAATGGGTAGAGTGTAGTTTAACATCTCCATGTGGTTGAGTTTGCTGAGCATGAATAGAGCTGAGATATGACGGGTCCGCCTCCTCCAAAACAAATACGTAAATAGCTTATTCTTGAGGCGACTGTCATGGATTTGTCTTTGCATCTCCGTCGTCTGACTGCTAGCTTGTAATTGTGCATGCATAGAAGATCCCACCGATTGAATACCAGAATGTGAGTTAGTGAACTGAAAATCCATATCATCTTGAGAATCAGCTGGAGCCAATGAGGGTTGTAGGTAGTCTCTATTATATCTTCTCATTTTGGAATCTAAATGATGATACGAAAATTTGGGGAAATTCCCTCTCGAGAAAATTTAAGTTAGCAGTGCATTCTCTCTCTGCATGACCTAGATAGCCACATTTGAAACAAACCACTGGAAGATTTTGGTTGACAAATTGCACCCAATGAAGATTATCAAGAACCTTAAACTCAAAACCCGGCATGATTGGTTTACACAAGTCAAACATGAGCTTGACCCTATACGAGTACTTTTTTTTTTACTTCAAAAGAAAACCTAGTGTTAGTCGTGATGATAAGAAAGTTGATGGCATCTAAACCCCATGGTGAGTCTGGAAGGTTGAGAATGTTCATCCAAAATATTGCATTGTGGAGACAACCTCTTGGGTTTCTAACAAAGTTACACCATTCTTCAAGGATGAACACTGTGTTATTGCTGTGCCAGGTTTGTTGTGAGAGAATGTGATCCTTGTGTGATTTATGGATAAAGGTTACCTTGTAAATGTCTGGAAACTCTGTCATCTCGAGTTGGCTAAACTGCATGGATAACCAGGGAGTAGTAAGGATGTTTTGCAGGCCACCAAGAGAAACATTCCCTGCAATTATCCTCAAGGCCAAACAATAATTAAAGTGGTCTTGCATGAGTGCTCCCAGTTTCTCAGAAAGTAGTTGAATCTCCTTTTCTTTTTCTTCTTCTTGTATTTCTTTATATGAGTCAGAAAAAGGTCGTTCTTTGTTCAATTAGCTAGACTCCCATTTTGAAGATTTGTAGTAAGGATGGACCAAATCCGATCTCATATGATGATCACAAAAGTTGTTAGGAAAGAAGGAGAGTGGAGAGTTATCATTTGGGGGATGTACTTATTCTTCATTCTTAACCAGAAATGATTGATATTATATTGGGTTAAACGAAAGAAGTATTAAGAAATTGAAAAACTTGAGCGTGCACGCAATACACCACGCGGAGAGAATATTTTATATGTTGTAGATGGTGAAAAATGGAAGAGGGATAAAAATGTAAAATGTCCTTCCGTTATGCCTTGCCAAGAGGCGATTGTCTACTCAGACAAACTTCTATAGTTTCAGAATACAACATGTTCTGCAAAACTAGATATGCTCCCTATGAGTTCTCTCTTATAGCTCCCAGGGTGGAGAGAATAATATCGTAGCACGACGCTAAGCAACCCACCAACACATAAAACCACCAATATACTTCATGCCGACATCGCTTCGAATTCCTCGACATCAGAACTAAATTGCTCACTGGTACTATGGTGGAGAGAATTGATGGAAAGACACCCTATCGGGTTTCCTCCTCAATATTTAAAGACCTCAGGCCCTCGCCTAATCTCGGTCAA
Source organism: Papaver nudicaule (assembly GCA_023529015.1). Classification (NCBI taxonomy): domain Eukaryota; kingdom Viridiplantae; phylum Streptophyta; class Magnoliopsida; order Ranunculales; family Papaveraceae; genus Papaver; species Papaver nudicaule. The sequence continues at coordinate 5,418 of JAJJMA010267189.1, read as the reverse complement.
AATAGAGACGCACCCTCTCGGTTTCCTCTTAAAATATGACTCAACATCTGAGTCTCAATGAAAACCTCAGAAATATCATGGTTCTAGGCCTGACCAGAACTCTCTTAGAAGCATACAACAGTCAAAACACACTTAGGCAGGCCACAACCTAAACATATAATGGCCTAATACGTCATGACTAAGCATGTCACAGCCTAAAAATACGCCATATCCCAAGTACACAAACATGCCATAGCCAAAGATGGCGTGGCCAAATACACCACAAAACATTTGGCCTTGGAGCCACATCCATGACGCCACAAGAACTTGGCCTTGGCCTTTGGCCAAGGCCGTGGCTACAAAAGCCATGGCGCCATATCCATGACGCCACTAGTTTACCCTGGCAAAAGGCCTTTATGTCCATGGCCATGACCATACATACACACTTTTACCAAGTTCAAGTCATGGCCAAGCACATGGCCACACAACATTGTTGTAGTTTAACTTAACACAATTATGCGACACCTGTATATTACACGAGATTTCAAAATATCACAAGGGGGGATAACTTTAGGGGTATTGGTCTGGCGGTCTACGACAGTTAGAAAGAAATTGATGGAGATGATGTACAATTACGAAACATGGTGTTGAGTGGACATGTTTTACACGACTATAACAGTTAACAAAACGAACTCATGTCCTCCACTCCTCCACTCTTCCATGACTTCCAATTTCTCTGTCGAGAGATCAGGGTGAATTCAATATTATAAATAGAGGCTTCCTCTATCTTCCAAGTCAAAACACTTGAAAATATCATAACCTCAGAGCACGAGAAACCAAAATTCTGAGTATTCAACACACTATGTCCTTTGGAGATCTCCAGTCACACCTACGATGGAGGTCTTGAACTCTTACACTCAGAAACACACATTCTCAACCTAATCTCAAGTTTCTTTCATTGTTTCCCTCCCTAGATCGACCTCTATCCTCTCTGTGACCAAAGGAAGACTTGAACGGCCATTGACTTGGTTTAGGCTAGTCTTGTTCGATTTTGATCTCGAGCACTACGAAAGTACTCATTTGCAGTACAGTGTTTTTCAGACAAAAACAAATGCCTAAACAACTCTTACAGTGTTAATGGTTCAATAAGTTTAGTTAATTTGAAAAATGACCGACCCACAAATAGAATTTAGTCCAAAAAAATCATAATTTAGACTTACGGGCATGAAAATGATGATTTCTTTGCCGTAACTATTTATGTAACTCATTTACGGCTATGAGTTCTTTATATTTCTAATCGTAAAATCTGAAAAATAAACCTACGGCTAGAAAATACCACTTACGGCTGGGACCTTCCCGACACATTTCCATAAATCCAAATAAACTAGTGGGTACGACCAGGTTAATGGTTATCGACCTAGCCTTATATTTCTCTTCAAGTGATTACGGCTAGGAGTTCTTCATTTTCTGGTCGTAAAACTTGAAAAATCACACTTATGACTAGGAAATCACACTTTGTGGAAGAGATATTTTATGCATGCACAAAAAATTTACAAGAAATAAATAACACAAGAATAAAATACGAAGAAAGGAGAAAACTAAAAGAAGCTACAGTGGTCTAAAAGAAAAGAAATCCCTAAGCGCATAGGCCGGTGGTGCTCTAAATCATCTACGAGCTTCGCTTTACTGCACCAAAGCCAACGTTTACCAATAGCACATCAGATCCTATCACTGGTGAGCCTCAGAGCAAACTCCTTGAAAACCATCAAAGAAGCCCCATTGTACCGGTTAAAGAAACCAGTACCACCATCACCAACAAATCTACCCAATACTACCATCACCAAATGAAGAATCCGAATATGAACAACATGCAATTTTGTTCAACTACCCTCGTATAATTGACAAAGACTTGACGCAGGAGCCACTTAAAATCTCTATATTTTCAGAGATTCTCTGAGAGTTACTGAAATAAAAAATCTATGAAAATGAATATAATTCTCATTTGACTACCCCTGTTAGAATAAACTCCAGATTTATGGTCTAACCAGATAAACACAAAAGTGGTTTCATCCAACTTAACTGATCTTCTAATGCCTTTGTTGTCGCCAAATTACTACTTTCCTTCCAATATTCAATTTTTAAGCCTGGAAAATGAACCCACATAAAAGTTGTTGTTGATTTTTGATTTTCTGGTTTGGGAATCTGCATTACAAAAACAAAAACAAATCCCAATATAAACAATATTTTATGTTAAAAAAACCTCAAATAATCGAAGAAGACCCGATGTCTTCAACCCCAAAAACCAGAACAAATACACCTTGACCACCATGACAACATCACCAAAATCAAATTCACCAATTCAATACCAAAAAAGAAAACCCTACCAAATTCATGATTCATGTAGCCGGCATTGCCAGCGGCAACATTCTAAGTTGTTAAGAACACAACTTTTAACAAGTCATCCCCCAATTTTTTTGTAGTATAATCTATTTGAGGTGAAATCATATACCCTATGAGAACGAAAAATCCTATTACATCTTCACCACCGCCATTGAATTTGATTCTGTTAGGGCATTGTCCGGTCAAACCCACTAACATTGGTATGTCAAGCTAGTTGTCAGTTTTAGGTGTCAAAACACAATCTTGATTTAGCTTACTAGAGTTTAGATTTCGGAATCGGGATATAAACAAAGTAGTAGAGACCTTGAAGACGAAGATTGTGAAGACAAAGAAGACATCAATTATTCTTCATCGACAAAAGATTAATAGGAGTTATGACTTTTATGGAAAATTTTCTATTCTATTTATTCTATCTTTCGAAATAGTCGGCTACTTTAGTAGAGATACTAATAGCGATTGAGATCGTGTTCTTGTCTACATAACCATGTGTTATGTTGGTATTTGTCCCACAAATACTAATGTTACAAGAATGCATGAGATAGATCCGATATCATCTTTCCACAACAATGGTTTGCTTGCAAATCACTTGTAGGATATGGGTGAATCTAAAGGAGTACTCTTGAGCAAGAGTCCAGTGTATTATAGCTGAGGGCGTATAACACGTCTAAGTACTGGCCCATCCCAGAACTTCCAGCGGATCCAGTTAAACCCTAAATCTGAGTAACGATGGTTCCCGAACCGGTTCGTGAACAGTGACTCCGGTTTTCACTCCTCAGTTCCAAAACATCAATTTGTACACGTACATGTACGTGAACCACAGATTCAATGTATTGGGTCGTAATTCAAAGGACGGTCCACGTGGATAATCTACTAAAATTTCACACGGGTTAAACTCTGACCCTTTATCTCTTAGTTGGATTTGGTTATCACGAAATATCTTTTGTGATCCATCTAACGAATCTCAATAAGTCAATAAGATAAAGATTATTATGGTCTGTTGGATTTCTATCTTGAAGTGTTTTTGGGCTAAAAAAACACTTGGAAGATAAATGTTTAATTAATTCCAATTGAGATAAATTTGTGTTTACTTGGTTTGCAATTTAGGGTTTTCCAAACTTGTGGAACAAGTAACTAGTTGCTTTATTCCTAAGTAACCTATCTTATTGAGTGCTATAAATAGAGGGTTTCAGGACGAAAACCACAAGCATCAAGCATACGTGAAGTTTCTCTGAAGAATTGATCGTAAACTCTTTTCACTTAGGTGAAAGCTTGTTGTGGTATAGTCATCCTATATTAGGTAACAGTTCCTCTGTGGGATTTACCTAACGATTATAAAGACTTCTCTTGAGAGTTGGGAAGCACAGGTAGGAGATTGAAACCTTAGTGGTTGAAATCGGATTAACCTGTAACCTTGGTAACCCGATCACGTTCTTGTCTATTTTACGGTCCTTCTCTTATGCAATAAGGCCATTCAAGAACTGATACGTTACACACAGGGTTGAAAGGAAGTGTTAGGGCATTGTCCGGTCAAACCCACTAGCGTTGGTATGTCAAGCTAGTTGTCAGTTTTAGGTGTCAAAACTCAATTCTTGATTTAGCCTACTAGAGTTTAGATTTCGGAATTGGGATATAGACAAAGTAGTAGAGACCTTGAAGACGAAGACTGTGAAGACAAAGAAGACATCAATTATTCTTCATCGATAAAAGGTTAGTAGGAGTTATGACTTTATGGATATTCTTCTATTTCTACTTTCTCTATTCTTTCGAAATAGTCGACTACTATAGTAGTGATAATAGCGATTGAGATCGTATTCTTGTATAACGTGGCCTTGTGTCATGACCAGTATTTGATCCCACAAATTACTGTGAGTACAAGAATGTATGAGACAGATTCGGTGCCATGTGTCAATTACAATGGTTTGCTTGCAAACTGTTAGTTGGATATGGATGAATCTAAAGGAGTACTCTTGAGCAAAGAGTCCATGGATCACAGCTGAGGACGTTCTCACGTCTAAGTTCTGGCCCAGCCCAGTACTTCCAGCGGAATCCAGATTTGACGAAATCTGACAGGTGGACGGTTCCCGAACCGGTTCGCAAACCAGAAACTCGGAATTCTTCTGAGTTCGAAGGGCTGAACATTTCGCGAACCAGTACGCGAAACTGAATCTCGGTCATTCTGACTGGTGTCGGATGTAGTGAATATTCTCCTAGAATTTCACTCTGAGTCAAATTCCAAAACTCCTTTATCTCTTAGATGGACTTGGTTATACAGAATATCTTTTGTGTTCCATCTAACGATCCTCAATAAGTCAATAAGATAAGATTATCTCTGGTCTGTTGGATTTCTATCTTGAAGTGTTTTTGAGCTAACAAAACACTTGGCAGATAATTCTAAAAAGAATTCCAATTAAGATTAATCTCTATTACTTGGTTGCCAAGTTTAGGGTTTCCCTAACTTGTGGGACAAGTAATTGATTACTTTATTCCAAAGCAACCTATCTTGTTGAGTGCTATAAATAGAGGTGTCTACGGACAAATACCGCAAGCATCAAGCATACGTGAAAGTCCTTAGGGAAGGTAGCGTATACTCTTTTCACTTCGGTGAATGCTTGTTTTGGTATAGTCATCCTCTATAGGTTGCAGCTCCTCTGGGAACTCCCTACGACTATAAAGACTTCTCTTGAGAGTTGGGAAGCATAGGTAGATTGATCCCTTTGTGGTTGATCAGATTAACCTGTAACCTCAGTAACCTATCTTAGTTCTTGTCTATTCTAAAGTCCGTCTCTTCTGCTATACGGCTATTCAAGAACTAGTTAAGTTACGTAAAGGTTGGAAAGGTAGCAACGCACGGCTGCACTCGGTGTTGTAAGACCTAGTTGGCTCCAGTTATACAAGTTCCTTAAGTGGTTTTTCGTGTATAACTGAGGTAGATTCGAATTGGGCACTGCTTACTTGGTTTGCGTGTCAGCCCCGGTTCAAGAAGTAGATTTCCGTATGACCTGGAGTTAACAATCCGAAGGAAGTCATCTTATGTGTGGT
>JAJJMA010267182.1:0-10300 GCA_023529015.1 Papaver nudicaule | reverse complement strand
GTAAATTGAACAAGTCATGTTTAGAGAACAGCGAGGTTAAAGAATTGATTACTAAAGCCGGTATGTCAATACTCTAGCTTCTCTCAACTCTCAAAGGGAAATGTCATGGTCCATTTAGTCGCAGTAAAAGATTTTTATTCTCACGTTTAGTGTACTAGATAGTTAAAGCATGGTAAAAGGATACTTATTACTATTTGAAATGTCAAACCAGATGCAGGAAACACCGCAAACAAATATGACAATTATAAGATGCCAAAACTTGAAAATGAGAAGAGACACATTCCATCAGCATCATCCGCATTGGTCATTGGTGGGATGCTTGGACTTCTTCAGGCTGTCTTCCTGATTTTTGGAGCAAAGCCTCTCCTGGGAATCATGGGTATAAAACATGTAAGCGACATCATAAAATAAAAGGGTGGATTTACTCTCTTTGGTTGATTTCCCAAAACTTGACACTCTAAATAAGTGAGCATGAATTTTTAATTTTTTTTCAAAAGGATGTGTTACAATGATGTGTATCATAAGTTGCATTGTAACATTTGTAAATATAGGGGTCTCCTATGCTAGCCCCAGCGCAGCGATACTTGACATTGAGGTCTCTTGGTGCTCCTGCAATACTTCTCTCTTTAGCCATGCAAGGGATCTTCCGAGGATTCAAGGATACAACAACGCCTTTATATGCTATTGGTGAGATAACATCCACAAAACTTGCTATGATTTTGTTGCTACAATAATTTTAATCCACTTCAGAGCATTCATGCTTCAGTACTGAAACCACCGCTAACTCTTTTTTTGTGCAATTCTTTGACTCCTGAGAGAATATAAGTGTAAAACATTGTTATTGCATCAGTAATGAGATAAGCCTTATTACCAATACAAACAAAATGCAAATTAAAACTCCTTCTCTTGATCACCTGAATTTTGAAACATGAACTACGTTTCGACTTTAAGAAATAGTGTTCGGGTATAGTTTGTATGAGATGTCTTTAAATATGTTTCCTTTACTTCATCTTTTCTGTTCGTCTTTAATATTGCATATAGCGCTAACTCATTTTATTAAATCAATTTAGTGGCAGGAGATGTAACTAATATCATTTTAGATCCGATTTTTATCTTCACTTTCCGTCTGGGTGTCAGTGGTGCTGCGCTTGCACATATTATTTCTCAGTAAGTTATGTATGGCATTTTCAATTACCACATTTCTATTACCTTCTCTAGTTTACCTTTTCTTCTTTTTTATTTTCCTCCAAGTTATGCTATCACATAAACCTATAAATTTGTCTCAATAACACGTGATAATTGCAGGTATCTACTTGCAGCAATCCTGTTATGGAAGCTAATGGAAAAAATTGATCTCTTACCGCCAAATATTAGGGAACTACAATTTAGTCGATTTCTTAAAAATGGTAATGGTTCTTTAAGCTTATCAATAAGCTGGACAGTGGCAGATATTTTGTTTACTGTCATACGAATATGTTTTTTTGTTTTATACTGGCATAGATGTTTCGAGACAATATGCCATTCTGCACGCATGTCTGACACAAATACAAAACATCACATAATATCAGATTAGTTTTTTCGTTCTTTTTTATGTTCTGTTTATATATGGAAATAGGGGCTACCCTTTTTGAGTTTTCCTTCATTCATGCTCAAAAGGTATACATTGAACTGTTTTTTGTAAGGCTTCGGTACCATAGGAACTCTTATTGAAGTCATCACTCATCACTTATATATTAACGTATAAACGTTCCTGTGTCCACTTTGATTTGTGTACACTTTTGTCTTTTAAATGCTTGCAGTAGGATGCTAATTGCCTTCTGTTTTGGTAGCAAATGTATGCCCACATTATCTAAATTTGTGATGATTCTTTTAGCGTTGCAAAATATCTTCTGTAACATATCCATGCCTCTGTTCATGGTTCTTGATATCCAGGTTTTCTATTGCTAGCAAGGGTAATAGCTGCAACATTTTGTGTGACTTTAGCAGCATCAATGGCTGCACGTCATGGGCCAACAACCATGGCTGCTTTCCAGATTTGCTTGCAGATTTGGTTAGCATCATCTCTTCTTGCTGATGGGTTGGCAGTTGCTGGGCAGGTAATAAGTGCACCAATTCAATGAATAGTGTTGTGAAACGTGTGCAATAAACTTTCTGTATACACCGTATAACAAATGAGGCTTTTCTCAATTCTGTTTGCCATCAATAGTTGAAAATATTAAGTCCACAAGCTTTCTGTCTAACTATAGATGAAGGTTGTAATAGTGTTTGCAGTGTCTGACAGCACACATTCAGCAAGTTATAGATAATCCATGGATGAAAGTTACATTTTAACTTATAAAGTTTCATAACTGTCCATACCCGCATGCTGCTGGTTGGCATAAGTGAAGTTCTGCTAGAACCACTAATGTATAGACTTGTGTCTAAAAGTAATCAACCCAGATGAGCTCAATTCTGATTTTACGATTTGAGAAACGCTGACTGTATTATGTATTTCTAAGTCGTGTATTATCTGGCATAGGCTACAGTTAGATAAAGGGTTTTCCTCCCTAAATTTGGAATAAATTTGGAATATAGATTTTCTGTTCATTTGTAGTTGGCTTTTAAAGTTTTGAACTTCTCCAGGCAATACTTGCGAGTGCCTTCGCTGAAAAAGATCACGAGAAAGTTACAGCCACTGCATCCAGGGTACTGCAGGTACGTTGAATAGGACCAGATTAAAATGATACTAAGTTGTACGTGAGGTTTTCTAGATATGTTTATTTATAAATCACATTTTTCCGCAGTTGGGTTTGGTTCTGGGTTTGATACTTTCTGTCTTTCTTGGAGTGGGTCTGCAATTTGGGGCGCGTCTATTCACTAATGACAGGAATGTTCTGCGTCTCATAAGTATAGCCACACCGGTATGGTCAATTACAACTAAACTAAGAACTCCTTTTTTCGCTCCATACCAAATATTGAATAATTTGTGGCTGAATTTTCTCCTTTTTTGTCTTGTCAGTTTGTAGCAGCAACTCAACCAATCAATGCACTAGCCTTTGTATTTGACGGTGTAAATTTCGGAGCATCTGATTTTGTATATTCTGCTTACTCCATGGCAAGTTTACTAAACAGTGCACACTAATTCTGCAATTGGTATGATTTTGATTTTGTTGCTTTTGAATTGTATGTTAATTCTTTTATGTTAATTTTCTTCTGCAGGTTCTTGTGGCCATTGTTAGTATCCTGTGCCTGTTTCTTCTTTCTTCAAGCCATGGTTTTGTTGGAATCTGGATTGCTCTTACCATTTATATGAGTCTGCGAATGTTTGCTGGTTTTTGGAGGTATCACATTATCTACTATACAGCCTTCATTTTTCTTACTTAAATCTAGTCAAATTTTGTCCATCACCCTCGAAGAATGAACTCGTATATTGAGCAATCATAACTAGACCTGAAATGCTCGTTGAGATCCCAGTTTAGCATGTGAGTCCTGATTTAGCCTTGGTTTAGTTCTAAGCTTTAGATTTTGATTGGAAACCAAAGAATTCGACCTGCAGACCTCCTTGGGGATTTCAGTACATGGAAAAAAGCAAAAACAAATTAGTGGTAGCGACTAACATCAAAGAGTTACACAGGTAAATAAGACATGTAGATCCTTCATTCAAAGACGAGGGATTGTACCCACCCGGTAGCATACTTGCACTGTTAACTAGTAAACTTGAAACGGAATATGCAAACAAATTTTGAGTTGTTTTCATTGCTGTTCTCGAGACAGTGGCATATATTCTCAGAGTTTGATAAACAAAAGTCAGTTAACCAACATATTGCAATTTCATTACATAATCTACATTTGCTAACATGCCGGACCTTTTCTTCCCTGCATTCTTTTTCCTTTCAGACTAGCAACCGGGAGTGGACCATGGCACTTCCTCAGAAGTTGATTTTGCTTGCATATTATGAGACGTGGGAGTGTACCTAGTAGTTTTAGGCTCCATGCGAGTTTTTTCTTCAGGTGGGGAGTTGTACATGCTTTCTTGGTGGTGTTGGGATTAGGATGAATGATGTCTTATACGGATTTTACTTCTTCGACAATTAGTTTTAAAGTAGGATACTAGAATTTAGCTGCGACTGTCCCATGAATGCTCTTGTAATATCAATTAAGCAGTAGTTTCTTAAGGGACAAAAAGGGCAATTATAGAACCGGGATGCGGTCATGGTGAAGTTGTACTTGTGTTTGTGCTTAGTGAATGTAATGGTTACTGTCGTTTTCTTACACTTTGGTTGTGGGCTAGCCTTTGTTGTGTACATCGATTGTGGGCTTGTTGTCTGCTCTGTTGCCATGGTTCTTTGTAAACTGAACTCTATGATTGAAACGTGCTTTGAGCCCTCCCTAAATTCTACCTCCCCTCCCAGTATGCTGATTACCTAAATACCCTTTGTAGCAATTGTCTAAGTTATCCCTCAATTAACAATTAAAATTACTAGATTACCCTCTATCTAATTATCATATATATATATTTTTTTTTGACTGAAAAGGGCAAATTCGATTGAAAAAAACTCTATGTCATCAAAGCATTGACACAAAGCGAAAGGATAAATATATGGATGACTTAAGTGTGGATCACAGCATCCCAATTACAAATCAGATTCGTTAAGGTGAAACCTTTAAAGATATCCGACTTCAATGCCCAATTAAACAGTAAACATTTTACATGGATGATCAGCTCATTAACCTCCTTAGAAACATTGTTATGCAGTCTAGCATTACGTTCCCTCCAAATGGCAGTGTACTCCATATCTTCCGAATTCTGTTCTTAGTCTTCTTTGAGTTTCTATCTCCCCATTCCCACAAGTTAGTTCTGACATTCTTAGATAACACCCATTTGATGCCAAAGCTCTTTAGAAAATAAGACCAAAGTTTACTCACAGTTGGACAGTGAAGGAAAAGATGGTCATTTGATTCCACATCAACATTGCAAAGCAGACAAGTGGGATCTTGAATTAGTCCTGCATTGGCCAAAAACTCAAAAGAAGGGGCCCCATTGTAGCATAATGTCCAAACTAGGAATGATACTTTTAATGGAACTTTAGAGTTCCATAACTGTCTGTCGGGAAAACGAATAAGGCCACCAGTTTCAAGAGCTGTATAAGCATTAGCCACAGTAAAGGTGTCTCCATATCTCCATTTTCTTGCATCTGCATCTTCCGAATTTGAAGGTTCACCAATAACTTGTAAAAGGTTTGCCACATCCAACACCTCTTGCTCATCCAAGCATCTGCAGAAATCCAGATTCCAAGCACCATAAGTGGATATCATAACCTTAATAACAACATGCTTCTTCCTAGATAATTTGTATAGTGTAGGAAATCTTTTGTCCAAAGAGTTGTGACCTGTCCATACATCTTCCCAAAACAACGAGTTTTCACCCCTACCAACTGAAATATTGCAGCCATATTTCACAAAATCCTTTGATTTCATAAATCCAGCCCAAAGACTATGACAAACAGATAAGTTAGTCTTATGAGGGAGAAAAGCATCAACTGCACCTCCAAATTTTTGATTAACAATTCTTCTCCAGAGAGCATTTCTTTCCACTCCATATCTCCATATCCATTTGGCATGGAGAGCTTTGTTGACTCATTTGAGCTTTTTTATACCAATACCACCTCTACATTTAGGAAGCGTAACTCTAGACCAAGCCACCCAACTTCTCTTTTTAGTAGAATTAGAAAAACCCCAAAGAAATCTTCTTATAATCTGTTCCATTTCTTTGATAACACCCACAGGCATTTGAAACATGGACAAGTAATAGATTGGCAAGCTACCCAGCACACTTTGAATTAGAATAAGTCTCTGACCTTTGGAGAGGTATGTTTTCTTCCAACCTGCAAGTTTCTTGTACATCTTCTGAATTATATCATTCCAAACCGATTTGCACTTGGATTTACTTCCCAAAGGAATACCAAGGTACTTCAGTGGCAATTGAGAAACTGTACAACCAAAAATGTCAGCACAAACTTCAGCATTATGTCCTTGGCCTAAACCCACAATAGTGCTTTTCCTGAAGTTAACCTTAAGACCAGAAACAGTTTCAAAAGCTAGTAAAATCCTCTTTAAGTTATTGATTTGAGCTTCATTATCATTCAAAAAAACAATAAGGTCGTCAGCAAATTGAAGATGCTTAATAACAGTACCAGAATTAGAAACAGTGAAACCAGAAATAAGATCTTCATCTGCTGCTTTTTTGATCATAATGGATAACCCTTCTGCCACAAGAATGAACAAGAAAGGAGAAATAGGATCTCCCTGCCTCACACCTTTTTGACTTTTAAACAAGCTAGTAGCCTCACCTTTTAAGAGTACAGCAAATCTAGGTGTGGAGATGCACCATTTTATCCAACTCCTTCACTTCATACCAAAACCAAATTTAGCAAGAGTGAAATCCACACAATTCCAATTAATATTGTCAAAAGCTTTTTCAAAATCTACTTTACAAATCAGACCTGATTCTCCACTTCTAATCTTAGAATCAATAAGTTCTGAAGCTATAAGAATTCCATCATGAATCTGTCTACCGTGAACGAACGCACCTTGATAATCTGAGATAATAGAAGGAAGCACTGACTTGATTCTCACTGCTAGTAATTTTGAAATGATCTTATACACACTACCAATGAGACTGATAGGCCTGAAATTATGAAGAAACACAGCACCAGCACACTTAGGAATGAGAGTTAGATTTGTGCAATTAAGTCTCCAATCAAGCATGCAAGTTTCCTCAAATTCTTTGACCACCTGCATCAGATCAAATTTGATAATATCCCATGCATTTTTGAAAAATTCCATTGTGAAACCATCAGGGCCTAGACTTTTGTTGTTACCACAATGCTGAATGACAGATTTAACTTCCTCTTCAGAAAAAGGCTTCTCCAAATTAAGACAATCCTCAACTGAGATAGAAGGCATATTCAGCTGTTCAAAAGTAGGCCTGATCTTATGTTTTTCAACAAATAGAGATGAATAAAAAGCCTTTGATTCTGCTGCAATTTTATCCTTTTCGAAACAAAGCGCACCATCAATTAACAAACAATTTATACTGTTGTGTTTGTATTTGAAATTGGAAATTTGGTGCAAGTAGGAAGAATTACATTCACCAAGTTTATACCATCTTTCTTTAGCTCTCTGATTCGCTCTTCTTGCAATATTAAGTGAAATAGAAGTATGCTTCGCCTTAGCTTGCTCTCTTTCTACCACTTCCTCATCAGATAACCCCATAACCTCCTCTAAATTGTCAAGAATCTCAATAGAGAGTTCTAAGTTATCTAGTTGAGAATGCAGATTACCAAAAGTCTCTTTTTGCCATTTTTTGATGAAAAATTTTAGTGCGTGAAGTTTCTTTGCAAAAATGTAACTAGGTTTACCAGCAAACACTATGTTATCCCACCAAATTCTGAGGTTTTTTAAGAACTCAGGATGATACAATATAAAATTGTCTAGCCTAAAAGGAGACCTAAAAGAGTCACCAGAATTGCAATTCAACAATATAGGCGTATGGTCAGAAATTGGTCTACTTAGCCTAATTTGTAAAGGAGCAGGGCAATGATCCATAGACAAAGGACATAAGAGAAATCTATCTAACCTTATGAGAGTTGGTGGCTGCTGCGCATTTGACCAGGTGTATTTACCACCTGACATAGGAAGATCCATAAGAAAATTGTTGACAAACCTCTTGAAAGATTTTCTATTCCCAACAACGCCACCAGGAGTGTTCTTCTCATCTGCAGACAACGTAGCGTTAAAATCACATCCAATTAACCAGGGGTCATCGTACATTATCCTGATATCTTTCAGTTCTTGCCAACATTGGTCATAATAACCCGCATCAAAAGCAGCATAAACTGAAGTAAACACCCACACAAAATCATCAGCAGCATTGCGGAATTTGATAGAAACTGAGAAAGCTCCGATCAAGTAATCTTCCATGATTAAAATTCCCTCCTTCCACATGACAATAATTCCACCAGAAGCTCTTACAGAGGGTAAGAAAATGTAGTTGCATCTATTACTGCCCCAAAGAGAGCGGATTAAAACATCATCCACAATTTCTTTCTTCGTCTCCTGAATTGTACAAATTGTTGGATTATTCTTAGCAATTGCATTACGAACTGCCAACACCTTTGGGTCTTCACCCAAACCCCTAATATTCCAGCTTAGAATTTTGTAATCCATTAAGAAGAAACAGAAGCCCTAGATTCAGATATATTGACTCCAATATCCCATTCCAAATTTTCACCTTCGAATGTGCATTTGACAACATCAATTTGCTCCTCTTCCATGTCCATAAACTGGGTATCTTCTACCAATTCTATCTGATCCAATTTTCCCAGACCGTCATCATCTTCACAAGTAGGAATCTCCATGTTATCTTGCCCTGAAGAATCTTTGTTGATCAATTCTATGCAGATTTTTCTCGAAGCAGGATGATTGATAGAGATACCCATCTTTTTGTTGAAAATTAAATGACTATCAATTTCTTTCTGCAGATCCAGCTCAACATTATCATCACTGATAAGAATATCGTTCTGAGTAGAAGGGGATAAGTTCGATGGCTCTATCAACGGACAACTTGGATTAGAATTTTGATTCTCATCTAACGGTCCGGCATAGATCCTGGGTCGTTTCTTTCCTCAACTGGCCCATATCTTGACAAGCAATATTACCCAACTTCTTATTACGCTCTGTGACCCTCGGGATTATAACTGACCATCTGGTACATTGGAAGATAGACCATGTTTGGCAAGGTTACCCCTTATCACCTCCTCAGAAGATTCGGCAACCCTTATTTGTAACTCAGCTACCTTTCTCCACACTTTCTTTAATTTTTTCAGCGCCATTTTTGAATCAGAGTTTAAATTCAAATTTGAAGTTGACTGAGGAGAAGATATTTCCGGCGGAGATTTCTCAACTGATGAGATACTGTTCTGAGAATCCGCTTCAGAAACTTTGAGAACGGAAAGTTTTGACTGTGTATCCATTACCACCTTTGACTGTGAATCCGCTCTCATTACCACCTTTGACTTGATCTTCGGTACTACTTGCTGGAATGGAAGTTGATCATGATCTTGATGACGATTTAAATTTATCAATTTATGATCTTGAAGCCATTCAATATTTAACCAACAGCCATTAAAATTAACAGCAACTGGGATTTTACGAATATCAACATTGACTTTAATAACACAGCAATTAAGCTTTTCAAAATTCTTTGTAGTGGAATGAATATCAACCACTTTGCCCCATGGTGACACAATCCGTTCAAAAGAATTCAAATTCCATTGTTCAAAAGGCAAACCCCTAATCCTTATCCAGTGCGAAGCATTAACTGGAGGATGGTTAAGAATAACATCTTCCATTTTCCATTGCCTAATAGAGATATTAGTTTTGCCAATCTTCAAAGACCTTTCCTGTTGAAAGTAATTGTAGATTTCCAAAGAAGCTGCATTGAAAAAACCTAGTCTTCCATTGATACTACGAAGATTTAGATTATCCTTCCAATTGAAAGCTTTCATTAGCTCTTTAGAAATTTTATTCCACCCTCCATGAGACTTTTTTACTATCACAGCTATCCCATACTTCTCCATGTGATTCATTTGCAAATGCTTATTGCAAATAACATCTTTTTTTTGGATTATTCCTTCTTTGTTATTGATTTTCTTGCTCCTCAAATCTGGAAACTCATCAATTTTGAAGGAAAAATCATCACCAGAAGGATTTAGAGATAGCCAGAACTTCTTCCATATGGATCCCTTGGAGCCTCCGGGGATACAGATGAAGCTATTAGAAGAAGAAGCCGGAGATATTTCAGAAATCCGTAGGAAGGAACCAGAATTATTTTCCAGCCATTGAATCTGAATCACCGTATCTTTGAACCTCTTAGACCACTCCTTCCCTACCTGGAACTCTCCTTCAAACGCCATCATTAGTATAGAAGAAAACCATGGTATTGCCAACCTTGGAAGAACAATCTTCGAAGTACCAGTTTTGTATTTTTCTATAATCCTTAATCCCGTAAATAACCAAATGAAATTAAAAGTTTTTTGACGTAAGGTTAAAGGTGCAATCTGAACAACCTTCATGATACCTAAAAAATTAAAAGAAAACTAAGAAGTATCAATCAGATTTGATTGAAATCAGAGAAAGAAAGAACCCCATTGCTTGAAAGAAGTTTCAAAATAATATTTTTTGAGGACCATTATCTAGCTCAGTTTCCTCTAACATTTTAGTTTCACTTTTTGGTGGTTGCTGTACTTCCATTTCAGTA
>JAJJMA010267170.1:27894-41341 GCA_023529015.1 Papaver nudicaule | reverse complement strand
GAACATACTTTCTGAGAACATTGATGAAACCCAATAGGTGAATCACCACAAAAAACATTAATATCCACAGAAGAGTAAAATGAAACTAGTTTCTTACAAGGCAAGGTTCAAGAAAAGATAGTTAATACAAAAAGAGAATTGATTGTCAGAAGCAAAAAATACAATGATTACACCCCAGACAAGCAAAATCCAAGCTAAAGTACAGATAATCAAAGGCAATCAGTCCCATCATGAGTACCAAAAAGAACTAATACATCATTGAGGAGGATTCCTCATGCGCGCAGCAAGAATAGGAGGTAACTCAACAGCTGGAGGACGAGGAATTTGTTCATTAATTTTGGACTCAGCATAGTCGATCACTTCATTAATGCTATCAACCATCTCCACTTGAGCGGCATACCTGACCTCAGCAATTCGGATATCAATATTGGTATTAAGTTCAGATAGATCGTTCTTCAACTTTCCAATATCAGCCAAGGCAGCAGATGTACGAGTACTCTCTGAATCAAAGGAAGATTTCCAGAATGTGGTCTGACCCTCTTGTGTCACTAACTCTTTCTGTAGTTGATCAAATCTTGTACTTTTCTCTTCAAGTTTTCTTTGGAGCGCTGAGTAAAGCAAGAAGAAAAATGTAAGCACACACTGAGAGTAAGAAAAACAGTAATATGCGAGCTTATTATGGAAAATATCAATAAACAATACCATTCTACCTTTTTCAACATTTCTTCATGTCGTAAATAGGCCACTTCATTATCAAAGTTGCAGGCGAATTGTTTCAATTTATCTAAATGAACTCTGGATTCATCCTCTATCGCCCTAAGACGTAAAATCTCGGCACGAGCATCCCTCAGGGCTGCAGACTGGGCAGTGAAGCTAGATTCAAGACTATCCCTCTCAAAAGCCAACGAGCGCAGGGAATTTTCTAATGTGAGAATTTTCCCAGTTGTACCATGAGAGGAATCTTTCCACCAACTAATTTCACTAGTTGCGCTCATCCTAAAAGAGTCATATTCGTTTCTAAGAGACACTAACTTATCTTTTAGTTCGCAGCACATAAAGTTTAACTTGTTGGAAGCATCCATCTTATGGTTCCATTTAAGCATCATTTTTATTATCTTAAGCTCTAATGAGGACTCACATTCACGAAGGCGAAGGTTGTCAAGGTACAAGGCCATAGGATCCGAAGGGATTGCCACTAACCAGATAAGAATAAATTCAGAAAGTACTCAAGCAAATACAACCATTATAATCGAAGAAGTGTAAAGAAATAAATACTCACCAGTAACTTTAGCTTCAGCAGCAGATTTCTCTTTGCGTGCTTTCTCAACATTAGTACGCAATGTTTCCGCTTCACGCTCCAATTCCTCAATGCTTAAATCCTTTCCTCACCATCTTTCAAGGATCTTTCGAGCTCAGCAATGCGTTCTCTTTCAACAATTAATTTTTTCTCATACTGTTTGTTGCGAGACTCAAGCATCAAGGACTTACAGTGGAACAATTGCCGAAGAAGAAAATTGGACTGGTGGGCCTTAGCCATCTATGTAGAACAATACGAAATCAGAACAAAGATAATTTGTATACCTAATAAGAATTGAGAAAAGAGAAACTCACCAGAAGAACATTATTCTGGGGCAACCCGTAAGCCTCACCATCAGCATACTTGAACAATTCCTCAACTGAGGAAGGAGGGGCCAACTCAAAATTTTGCCCAACATAACTTGAAGGATTTGCAGTCCAAGCTTTTTTTCACAATCTCAAAGGGTGTAGCACGCATACGAGCACGCAGTGCTAACTCAACACCAGAATCATTGGTACTTGGAGTAGTGGAAGACCCAGAAAAATAACCATGGTCGAGACCCCAACGAAAAATGGCGTTATCACTTGAAAGATCAATACCTTCAAAATCTAAAACTGAACTTTTCCCTCGGGAATCATGAGAACCAGGTGCCATTAATCGAAGTGGACTTTCCATTGATTGCTTTACGGATTCTGGGATCTCAGCATTAGATTCAACCCTTTGTCCCTCAGTTTCAACCTCAATATTGACTTGAGCTTGAGTCTCAACATTAATGGTCTCACTAGATGTCTGGGCAGTATTACTCAAAGCCGCTTTAAGACTCCATCCCAAGACAGGAGAAGAAGCTCTAGGAAGTGAGGACAGCATACTAGAAATCCCAACTGACTGAGTACTTGATGACGCACCAACAAATGCTTTCCCAAATGAAAACTCACCAGTTGTGCGAGCGGGGGAAGGATACTTAACATCTTTGGGACGCCTTTTCTCAGGATCGGTACCCTCACTTTCCTCGTCATTTAAAAACATAGTTTCAAACTGGCGTTCAGGCAAATCACCCTCACGATAAGTAGATTGTAGAAGTGATTGTTTCACTTTATGCTGAGATTGACCCACTAGAATATGAAAATCTTGGTCTTGAGTTTCTCCACCACCTTCCATCTCATCATGATCCAAATGAACAGAATGGTCCGCATCATTGAAAGTCTCTTCGTCTTCATTTTCAGGGCTGTCGACTTCATCATCACCGGTGGGAGAAAACTTCGCCTTTTTAGAAACCTAGTTGGCAGATCAGGCAAAATATGTGTTATGGGGCACAATAGTAGAAAAGTTACGATAAGTTAAAATGGAACTTAATAAAATTACAATAACACATACCCTGCCATCTCCAATACCATCACCCTCTTCCATTTCACCAACTTCAGAAGCAGTCTCAGCTCCTTCTGGAGAGGCTTGTAAAACAAAAAATTTTAGTATAAGAAAAGTCCTCACTATGAAAGGACACAGTATCTGGCAATAATTTTAAGAGGAAAAGAAGAACTCAGCTGTATCCCTCACCTGAGCATAATCAAAACTAAAACCAGTGAAGTTAAAGTCCCAAGTAAAGTAATCTCCATAACGATTGGGATGACACTCTCTGGGAGGCCCAGTACGAGACTTATCGTTCCATTGCCAACCCCAGGCCCAGGGACCAATTATCTATATAGGAGTGGAATCCTATTTAAAGTCATGAGTCTTACGCAAAATATCATAAGAAGGCAGGGGAGTGGGTTCCTCATTGTTCTCAGTACCAGGAACAACGAGTGCTTCGAGTTCATCTAAAAGCCGAACTTCACCTCTCTTACGAGGAAGACGCTTGGGCCCGACACTCCATTTAACTCTGTTGGACGGAGCCATGAAATCACCATAAGTCTTGTTAAAATTTTCAAAAGTATACAGCTTTTTCTGTTTAGTGTCAGGCTTACAAGACTTCATTTTGCTGAGGCCTCTGGAGCGAAGTCGGCACTCACCAAGAATCCTCCACCAATTACCATTGTAAATAAATACGGGACGAGAATAAGAAGCTTTGCCTTTCTTAGGCCTATTCCTGTGAGTCAGGACATCATAGAAAAAGGTATCTCCATTTTCATATAGAGGAAGACGCATTCCAGCCTCAAGAGCACCAACAGTTGTCAAGAGATGCTGAGAATCGTAAGGATAATTCTTTATCATATCATATGTAAGACGGTCCCCTTGATCAGGATCGAAAAAACGAACTTCAAACCCTTCGAGATGATGACGCCTTTTAAAATCTTCAAGGTCAATGTGCTTATAACTATTACAAGGAAGATCCAGTCGAGACTTTTTCTTTTTGTTCTCATTCTCAGACCCTTGAGGAGGTGGCTCAGGGAATGGGGAACGAGATTTAGGTGAATGCCCTTTGGGAGATTGTTGAGGAGTAGGAGAACTAGGAGGAGCCGGTCTCTGAGACTTCCTTTTACCACGAAGGGTGGCAAGCTCCTTACCCGCACTAGAAGTTGCTACGGTTTTCACAACTTTAGGGTTATCTTTGACAGGAGTATCCTCAGTATCATGCTTGGAAGAGTCAGAAGGTTCAGTTATAGCAGACCTAAGCTTCCTTGGTTCCTTTATACCTTCTTTATTTAAAGAAGACATTGCTGAAATAAGAGAAATTTGAGTCAATAAAAATACTTAATAAGATGTACTCACCAAAAGAGTGGGGCATCAATATTATGAGTGAATATGATGTTCTCACAGAAAGAGTGGGGCATCAATATTATAATTAAATGTTCTCACAGAAAGAGTGGGGGCATTAATGTTATAATCCAGTAAGATGATCTCATAAAAAGAGTGGAGCATTAATACTTTCAGTCCATGTATGTGCTCACTAAAATATCTGAGTTCAATATTATTATAAGATGTTCTCACAGAAAGAGTGGGGCATTAATACTCTGAGTCCATATGTGTGCTCACCAAAATATCTGAGTTCAAAATTATGTTTAAATATGGTGTTCTCACAGAAATAACGGGGCATCAATATTGCGATTCAATAATATGCTCTCACAGAAATGATGGGACCTCAAATGCATTAAAGACCCAAATCAATGATGATACTCAATAAAATGATCTTACCCAAGTAATGGGGCAACATATATTCATAAAATAAAGAAAGGGAGGCATAAAACCGTCGAAACCAAACAACTCAGCAATTATACAAAGATGATAAACAGGGTCAGTTCAGAAACAATGGAGGCAAGAATACTAAAAATGCATGATCTCACTTCTACAAAAAAGAAAACGCATCATTTCCATGAGACAACCATCACAACAGAGAACAGGGGCAAAGTATATATACTTTTGGTTAAGTATGTTCTCTATTATGATGGTAAGTCCCAGGAAAATAAGTACGATATCACACAAAATAGTTCAAGCACAGTTGCAAGAGCAACGAATATAAAAGACTGCAAGATCGTTTATATCAGTTTCGACGAATCGAGAGGATCATATCATAAAAACATCCAGTACCAGCAAACTCACAAACAAAGGAGAAAATAGTTATAAACCCTAACCCTAAAATCATATGCATACGATGATTAAAACCCTGATTTCCGTATGAGATGTTAGCAAGATTCTTTAAAATTTACCAATGTTCTCTGCTACTCTAAAGAATTTTTTGATTCAACCAAAACCAGATTATAGAAGTCATGCATCAGACTTAAGAAACATATGAACGAGAGAACGAAAGGAAAAAATAAAGACTCACCATCAAACACTAAAGACAGCAACAACAGGTACCAACGTCACTGTCAAGGGAAAAGAGCTTTGAAGAAGAAGAAAACAAAAATGAAGATTTTCCTAATACTAAAGGCTGAGTAGTACTCAGAGAATAAAAAGGCAGGAAAAGAGAACGAGAAGTAAAGAGACTTGGCAGTTTTCGGTTTTATATAAAAGATAAAACCAAAAGAATGTAACCGGCGCGAATTCCAAGGAATCAGGATGCAACGTGGGAGTAAAGATGAAGAAGAAGGGTTATCGGTACCATTCTACCCTTGGGGCAACCCAAACCCGAATACTAACCGACAGGGGCAAACTGTTGGTGCAAAGTACCCACCGCCCACGTGTAAGCATCTGAGAAACGGAAGTAGGATAAGACAGGTAAGAGCGAAGTACTGAGTAAAATCAGAAGTCACTACTACTCATCTCAAGAGAGAACACAGATGGAGGGCTGAGGAAGGACCACGACAGATCTGATGGGACAAGTATCTCAAGAGACAGCTGTGAGGCGTGGGAAACATCCAACCACTTTTATTCAATGCGCGGTCAGAGTAAGTCAGAAGTCAAGGGACGCGTGTCGAGTTCTTAGCGATGGAAACAAGAGAAGGCCGCACACGGAAGAAGATCTCAGTAGTAAGTACGTGAAAGGCCGCAGACTAAGAGAAGAGAGCCGCACTACCAAAGGAGGTGTGAGGACCCCACCAGGTGTGAACACAAATATCTGGGAACCGCCTTAGGATTCCTATAAATACTCAGCTCAGTAGAATGAGCTGAGGACGGACTTTTGGGTACAAGAAAGAGATAGATTAACTTAGTTGTGAGTTCAGTGAGAATTATCATCAACATTATCTTGTAACCTTACTCAAAGTCATTTAAGACTGAAACTTGTATATTATATTATGATTACCACCTTCATATGAATGATCAATAACTAAAGAAGAAACTTAGTGTTCTCAGTTATTTATATGTTTAACTGATGTTACTCCTTTATATTAGTAAGACGCAAAGATTCAATACTTTATATATCATGTAAGTTAGTGAGATAAGACTAGGATAGTTTTATGCACAAACAATGTACGAGTAGAAAATCTGCATAGGTGCTCGAGGTACCATATCCATCAGATCTACTCGCACATACAGTATTTAGTTGTGGTTTGCAGTCCGAAGACAGCTAGAACAGCATCGAGGATGCTATGAACAGTAATTTAAAGCTAAGTAAAGCGGCAAAGATTAGATAAAGAAGACTTTCTGTGTATTGCTAATGCTGAGATTACATGAATAAAAACCCTAAGGAACCAGAGGAGATTACAAACCTAATCTCTCTCTTGCTACTTAGGCTCAACCAAACAAGAATCCAACCCCTACAACGTTTTCCCAACTCGCCTTATATAGGCCGAGGTTGGGTGGTTTACAGCTAATAAGGACAAAAGACTCAATCGTGGTGGTGTCAGTTTCTGTCGAGTAAGGCGGTTTACGCTCCGAGGCTGGATCCTAGGCTTCGGTCCTTCGTCGTAGTCCGAATCCTTTCCACTCCGAGTCTTTACTTCGCTCAAGTGCAACTTCTCTTCCATTATCAGTCCGAATCATCGCTGCGTAATCCTTTCGGTATGGCTTTACTTCCTGGATGCGAGACACGTGGTCCGAGGGGTTTTACCCCCTACAAACAAACATAAACATGACTATAGGTATGCAACAATAGGTAACCAAATAACTAAAAAAAAAAAATGGTTGAACCTCTTACCTCGGCACAATAGATTGTTTGCGCCCAAGAACTTTTGTAACCAAAAAGCAATTCACCACCATCGTTAGGGGTTACAGGAGGTTTTTCGTCATCGTGACCTGCGATCATTTTGAAATTCAAGTGCTCCTTACTTTTCTTATTAACATTATCTTCTTCTTGATCAGCAGGTTCTTCTTCTTCTTGTTCAATCTGAGTTGTAGGTGCAGGAGCAGCCCTAGCTTGTTTTCTACTAGCTCCACCTCTACCTGCACCACCTCCACTAGAAACACCTCTAATAGAGTTACCTTCAGCACCTGAAGTCCCTGTACTTGGAACACCCATTTCTCAATTCCATCTATCTGCAGCAGCAGCCCTAGCAAGCTTTTTAGCAGCCTTAGCAGCAGCAATTTCCGCTTCTTTTTTACGGCGGTGTTTAGCAGTCAATTTCTGACCCCCTTTAGTTCGTGCTGGTAGACTTTCCGGAGATTGTATAGTTAGATTTTATTGTACTGGCTGGTCGTGTCTTCTCTTCGTTCTAATTTCCTTGGCCCTAATGTATACCAAAGTACAAAACAAAGAAAAGAAAAACTAGCATATCAGGTTCTAAAACAAAGTACATGTGTCTAGCACCACTCGGTGGTACATGTATCTACCGAGTAGTGTAAAATTGAAGGCACAGAACACATACTCGGCAAGCAAACAAGCAACCGAGTGTGGAGAATTGACCCTCGGTAAAACAAAATAGCTGCCGAGTACACTTATTCGGTAGCTCGATAAATAAATGAGTTACCGAGTGGTATTAAACCCTTCGGCAGCACAAACATACTCGGCAGACAGAAGATCTACCGAGTAAGAAAAATTGTTACTCGGCAGGAAAACTTTGCTACCGATTATACCTTAAAAATTTTACAGAAAAAAAGGATATGAAAAATCATACTCGGTAAGTCAAAATAGCTGCCGAGTAGTGTATAATCCATAAGTACTCGGTAAGCAAAATAGCCACCGACTCTGTAAATTTTCATACTCGGTAGCTCTATAAGCTACCGAGTTATGATGTTCATACATAAACCCTAGTTTTTCTGGGCGAAAAATGGAAACCCTAATTGCTAAATTCATACATAAGCTTGAGAATTACCTCACTGAAACCATTTGTGGAACTAATTCTGGTGACCACTTCTTTCAATACAGCGTGCTCTCTCTCATCTCCTTCGAACCAATTTACTTCGTCGGGGGTTGAATGTCCGTCGTCTTCTTCGCCAAATTCTCGTCGAATTGAAGGGGGAGTAGAAGAAGAAGAAGAAGTATTTGGACTAGGTGAAGGAGGGGGTGCTGTCTCCTTTCCTTTATTCTTTTTCGGAGCCATTATATCGACGATGAATCGTTATCGAATCGACGCTTAACGACGAATAATCGACGATGAAATCAAATAATTAAGAAGCCACCGAATAGAATTGGGAATAGGGGATGAGAATGGTGGTGAAAGAGAAGATAGAGGCGGAATTGGGTGGTGGAGGAGGGGAAGGGGAGGAGAAGAGGTGAGGAAGGGGAGGAGGAGAATGAAAATTTTGAGTTCTCATTCGGTAGTTTTAGGGTAATATAATCTCTCAAGGGTAGTACAAACATTTTACATGTTTGGGAAAGGGTACAACAGGTTTTTCGCCTACCCATTTAGCTACCCCTTAACACGACCAAGCGTCTCGCCGAATAACCCAAATCTGCCCCAAAACTTTACTATACGCCCCAATGACGTGAGGTTTTTTTTCTTCTAATTCTTTTTTTGTGTTTGTCCTTGGAAGTATTATGCACAACGCAAATCAAATGCTCATACAGTAAAAGGATCGGAGATCGACGACAAAATTACTTCATCCAACGGCTGCGATTGCTTGCTTTCGAAGGGAGATTAGTTACCATTTACGATGAATGAGTTTTGTGATACCCACAAACTGGAGCGGAGACTCGATCTACCAACCTCAGCTATGAGAGTCGGGATCAAAGACTCGCAGATAGAAATCAATTCCTTCCCTGGGTAATTTTCGGCGACCCAGGGGTCAACTTTCTTTAGCATTCCATATGAGATAATGTTATGATGGGGTCTTTGCTTTTCGGGACGAAGAATTTCAAACTCGAAGAAAGGACAACTAATTTATCTTGCAATGACATTTCGAGCTATCTCAAGCTTTCGAGGGTGAACAATATCGACATCAAACATATCAGCATAAATTAGACTAACAAATTCAGGCTTTGCTTCACAAAGGAGATTACGAACAGTCCCCTATATTCTTCTTTCGACGAACTTTACATGCTAGGTTTCTGTCACTTCGGGATCAACATTTATTTCCAAGATGACACTATGTTTTCTGAAATATAAGTTGCGCATATTCTTATCATAGAAATGCAAACATATACTATCGTTATCGTACCGTTCGTGTACTGAGTACAATACATCATTGATTCATCATCAAAGTTTCTTCTTACATCAGAGTTTCTACTAGAACCTTCTCAGCTTATATTCTTCTTATATTAAACAATCTCGAAGCAACAGGAATAAGAAGGAAAAAAAACTTGGGTGTGGTGATATTGATGATGATAACTTCCCAATTTGTGAATTATTGGAAATCGTCGACGACCCGTTGTAGGAAAATTCTCAAGGATTCTATTTGTGCTAAGAAATCATAATAAAAGTTCACGAACTAGCGAAAATCACTAGAGCTTCAGAACTTAGGTTTGTGTTTCTTCTTCTCTTATATGTAAACTATGAGAAAGATAGTGAAGGAGAAAAGAATTGACAGGAATCGATACAATCAACCAAGATTACAGGACGATAAATCTATCAAAAGATAGAACAGTTATGTGCTTCACGGATCCTCAAAATGAAGTTGTAGTCAACGCACCCAAGTAACTGTTGGGGAAATTGGCACCCCTAGCGCAGCGGAATACATGATCACAAGGGCTATTGGTGATTTGAACCATACACGGAGAAATAATAATAATGACAGAAGATAAACAAGCACACAACCATAACACAAGATATACGTGGTTCACCTTGCAGGCTACTCCACGGCCAACACCACCAGAGAAACTTCCATTATAATCAAGACCATATACATGCTCTTTACATACACAACCCACATAAGAAGTCTTACCGAAGAGTTACCAAGACATACCTGAGACACCATTGAGAAACCTTAGAAATCAACTCTCTAAACCATTCTCCAAACAGCCTCATATCTTCTCTTCTACACCTTCTTCACAGTTGTCAGTAACAGAGGAGAAACATGGAAACAATCTAGCAAACCCGGTTTAGGGCAAAGCCCTAAACCTACACACTAGAACACCAAGCCCTCTCTCTACAAGTTTCTCTCACACCAATATTGACCTTCACGGTAGCACCGACCCTCCCTAACAAACAGACCAAAAACCTAAGCACAAGGCTTTACCACTCTTCTAGGTTGGATATCTCTACACCCACAATTCTAGTCCTATATATAGAGAATACAAACTTGGCCACCAAGTATTAGTCTCCAACAAGGAAACTCAAACTATTCCCTAATATAATTATGGAGCCCAACTAAACATGGAATGGGCCTTATTAGGAAACCCATCGATTTCCTAACAGTAACTAACACAAGTAAGGAAGACAAGATTTTCAAATAGCCGTAGACTAATTTCTTAAGGAATTTTAAGTCTTGAGAGTATAACTCCAACGACAATGTACGACAATTAGGTCTAGATATTACAAATTAAGTCTTGAGGAAAAGGAAAGGGTAAGAAAAACTCTAAACCCGGATCAGTCTCTAGTAACCACACTACAATTAACACCCCGTGTGAGTCTAGCAATCACACTCAAACTGACTTGTACATGTGAGGCATGCAGTTGATATCAGGAGTTCATTCATGGTATTGTGGTTGTTTAAGTCACTAGTAAAGTACTATAATCTGAACGTATTTCTAAAGAGAATTATTCTCCACAAAATTCGTGTTTATGAAAGAGATTGACTAAAAACTCTGAAACCGGGTTGCGTGTGGATCGAAAAAATATCTGAAAGATTTCCCTTAAGTCTTTTAGTTAAACAGAAACACACTCCTATATATATATATCGTTTCATTCATCCATTAGGTCATATCGAAGATGACTTATGTTACAAGAAGTGTTACGAGGATGTGCAAAAGAGAATCTGTCAATGTTGATCTCTGTGAAGGAGTCATAAGCAAGAGGAAAAGGACTCATGCTGAATGATGAGTTATATTCAAAAGTTTCCTGATTCGGAGACTCATGCTATTAACTCAAGAGAAACAATTGATGAGTATGCAAGTATGCGAAAGTACTTTATGTATAAAATCGATTATGGAAGGAAGAAAGCTATATTCTTTGAAGACAAAGCTAACAATTCAGGAAAAGTACTGCATACTATACATCATTGTTGCGCACTTTAACTGGTCTTTCTGAGGAGGATTGCAGGAATAATGCACGTATATATCAGATGAATTCTTTGATAATCAAAATAAATTTCGTGTCTATGAAGATAAATAAAGTTCCAGCCATACGACATTTTTTGTTGTTCTTACTTTTGCCTAATGCTTATTAGTATTCATTAATAAAAAGTTCTTTTAGATTTGATTATTAATGATGCTTGCAATACTTCATTTATCACGCTCAATCTATGTATTGCATATATGACTTTATTTGTTGATATCCTTGTGATGATATGATGCAAAGTTATGTAAAACCACAAAACTTATGCTCTTTCTCACAAAAAAAAAACTTTTGATTATATGATTTCTTGGTTTCACAAACTAAGAAATTATATACTCCATTCTGAAATAGGCTAGGAAAAGAGAAAATCAACGAAGAAATTGGATACCAATTCAGTTGTAAATTGTTTGTCTAAATATGTTTTGTTTATGTCTTTACTAGTAAAGGCATCTTGTGTTATTCTACAACGAGTAACATCACATAGGGGAGAGTTCTTAAATGAGCTTGCGCTTAATAAGAAATCTTTGTGGGGAGCTTGTATGTGGAATTTAGGAGAAACTTGTATCGATATTTCTCCAAAGATGAATCAACTTCGAGATCTTCATTCTGATTTCTTAGTTATATCATCTTAGACTTGGTATGAAAGAATACCCTAGACTTGACTATCTCTAAAGGCCTGAAACCTGAGTCTCAACTAGTTTGTTATGATTTTTTTGACAAACAGGGAGAATACATATGGTTTGTGTTCTTGTCGTTCAGATCCATAAGGGGAGAACACCGTATTGCTTACTTATGTACTTTTTCAAAGTATCACGTAAGGGGGAGTAAAATTGCACAAATTCGGCAAAAGGAGGTATAAAAATTAAGGTGGAGCTTCATAACAAGTGATTAGAATCTCTTTAAAGTTTAGATACACAAACTCTTAAGATGCTCTGATTATTACTCTAAGCACAAACAACCCAATGTAGAATAATTTTGGTTATCCATGCAAATTCGAACTTGTTTGAGTTTGTTAAGAGATTTTTGTGTTGTGCTGCGGATTTTTCAACAGGGATTTAATGAACACATCAAGACTCTCTGGAGAAGTTGAAAAATTTCAAGAAATTAAGTTACACATGGAATATAGATTAAGTGTTTTATATTTAGAATCCATATGTATGTAGATGGTGAAAAATGGAAGAGGGACAAAAACGTAAAACTACTCTTCAGTTATGCCTCGCCAAAAGGCAATCGCCTACTCGGGCACATCCCCATAGCTCAGAATACAACCTGTTCTGCAAGCTGAATATACTCTCTATGAGTTGTCTCTTATAACTCCCGGTGGAGAGAATGATATCATATTGCAGTGCTAAATAACCCCACCAGCTCATAAACCCATCGATTTACTTCGTGTCGACATCGCCTTGAATTCCTCGACATCAGAACTAAATTGCTCACCGGTATATGATGGAGAGTTAACAGAGACGCATCCTCATGGATTTCCTCGCCAAATACAACTCGACACATGAGTCTCAACGAAAACCTCAGAAACATCGCGACTCTAGGCCTGTCCATAGCTCTCTGAGAAGCATACAACAGCCTAAACACACTTAGGCAGGTCATAATCTAAAACACAAAATGGCCTAATGTACCATGGATAAACACGCCATAACCTAAAATACGCCATAGCCCCAAGTGCACAAACATGCCATAATCAAAGTGGCACAGCCTAGATGCATCACAAGGGATTGGCCCTGGCCATTGGCCAAGGCCGTGGCTTAAAAAAAAAAAAAACAACATGGCGCCACGAGACATTAGCCTTGGCCAGTGGCAAAGGCCATGGCCACAAGGCCACGGCTCCATGAGCATGGCGTCACGAAATATTGGCCTTGGCCAGTGGCCAAGGCCGTGGCCACCAAGGGCATGGCGCCATATGAAAAAACTGGCCTTGGCCATAGCTACCATAGTCGTGGCGCCATGAACTATGGCGCCACAAAATCTGACCTTGGCCATGGCCAAGGTCGTGGCCACAAGGCCTATGCCATATCCATGGCGCCATGAATTCCTAGCCTTGGCCAATGGCCAAAGCTATTGCCATATATCCATCACACATGCTTCAAACACAACCATGCAATATCTACAAACTACACGAGATATCAAAACATCACTCCGGGGTGTGTGTGTGGGTGGGGTGGGGGTGGGGGTG
>JAJJMA010267170.1:16252-27794 GCA_023529015.1 Papaver nudicaule | reverse complement strand
CGACAGTTAGAAAAAAACTGATAGAGATGATGGACAGTTACGAGAAACTGGTGCTGAGTGGACACGTGCTACACTACTCTAGCAGTTACAGAGCACAACTCACGTCCTCCACTCTTCTACTCTTCCACGACTTCCACCTTCTCTGTCGAGAGATCAGGGTGAGTTCAACACTATAAATAGAGGCTTCCTCTGTCTTCCAAGCCAGAACATTCAGAACAACTAGAATCTTCAGAATAACCAGAGCCTCAGAGCACATACCTGAGTATTCAACACCTTTCTAGCCTTGGAGATTTCCAGTCACCCTTACGACGGAGATCTTGAACCCTTACACCCAGAAATACACATCCTCAACTTGATCTCAAGTTTCTTTCATTGTTTCCCTCCTAGATCAACCTCTATCCTCTCTGTGACCAAAGCAAGACTTGAACGACCATTGACTTGGTTTAGGCTCATCTTATTCGATTTTGATCTCGAGCACTACGAAAGTACCCAGAGACGGTGCAGTGTTTTTCAGGTAAAAACATTTGGCGACCACAGTGGGAAATCAATCTCTCGGTCCCAGAAGGTTTTCTTTGAAGAGACAATTACTCTAGGGATGACGTCACAAGAAGTTCATCTCACCATACCGACCTACATTGAGAGCTTCACTGCTTACGACAAACCAGTAAAGGAGGAAGCTACCCGTCTCATCGAAAAGCTATGCGAACTCCTGCATTTCTCAAAAGGACAACGTGTAGGTACGTTTGATGTTCTCAACCGCATCGCTTTTGAAGCAAACCTGATTCCAACCATACCCATGATCTCCGCGGTTTCTATGACCGCTAATCCGCAGACGCAAGACATCACCTTCACCAACGAAGATATGATGGCTGAAGAGGGACACAACCGTGCCCTCTACGTAACGGCTCACATCAAGGTTACAAAATTCTAAAGGGCGTTAGTCGACACTGAAGCAGCGGCCAACGTAATTTCTCTCAAGACTCTTAGGATCGCGAAGATCCCTAAACAACTAGTATTCTACCACCCAATCATGATGAAGACCTTGAAGGGGAGCAAAACAAGTACCTATGGACATGTCCACTTGGAATTGAAGGTAGGACCCATCTACACGAAGGCTAAATTTCATGTGATCGAAAAGGAACCTGAATACCACATGATATTGGGGAGGCCATGGTTACACGAGAATAAAGTCGTCGCTTCCACTTACCATCGGTGCTTGAAAGCGGTTCTGAACAAATGTATTATTCGTGTGACTGCATCTCTCTCTCCATACTCATCAATATACGACGCCGAGTTTGTGGATCCAAAAGACCAGGCGTCCTAGCGCCAGAATAAGATCTACAGCACACCGCTCCCAAGGTGGACGTCCCTGGAGAGGCACGATCCGCGACGTCAGTCAGACAAGGACGAGGAAAGAGGAGGTAAAGCAGCAATATGTAAAAGAGCAGGAAATTTCGTGACAACCCAGGATACTAAAGGAAGAACAATTTACCTCTAACGTCAATGCTAGCAATTAGTAGGGGAGACTAGTCATAGATCTCCCCGCCACAGAGAATGTAACTATAACGAACAACAGATCGATGACGAAATCTAGGAGGTACCTCCACAACTGCAAGATGGGACGGACTCCACCACAGAGAATGTAACTATAAGACACGTTCGCCTGGACGTACAAGGAGATGCCAGGACTCGACGAAAAACTGGTAACACATAACTTGTCTATCACCCCGGGTTCTAGACCAGCCAAACAGCAACCAAGGAATTTCAGACACGATGTAGAGGAGCATATAAAATCCGAAATACAGAAACTGTTAGCGACAGGGTTCATCAAACCAATCCAACACACTACGTGGCTGGCCAATGTAGTACCCGTCAAGAAGAAGAACGGTCAGATACGTTGTTGTGTAGACTTCAGGGATCTGAACAAGTGTTGCCCAAAAGATGACTTCCCGCTCCCGAACATCGACATGCTTGTGGACGCTACCAGTGGACATGCCATGTTCTCTTTCATGGATGGATATAGCGGATATAATCAAATAAAGATGTATGAGCACGACGCCCCGAGGACAGCGTTCCGGACGCCTCTCGGGAATTTCTACTACACGGTTATGCCCTTCGGTCTGAAGAACGCGTGAGCTACTTACCAATGAGCAATGACAGCCATCTTCCACGATATGATGCACATGCAGGTCGAAGATTACGTGGATGATATAGTTGTGAAGTCTAAGACCAGGACGTCTCACCTGGAGGTCTTACGACGAGTATTCGAACGGTGTCGGGAATACAAACTGAAGATGAACCCTTTGAAGTGTGCCTTTGGTGTTTCTTCGGGGAAGTTTCTCGGATTCCAAGTGACTAAAGAGGGAATCAAGGTCAACCCATCCAAGACCCAAGCTATTACCACCATGCCGCCGCCTAGGACGGTGAGGGAATTGAAGAGCTCCATGGGGAAGGTATCCTACATCCGTCGTTTTATCCCAGGGCTTTCTCAATTTGTAGCCTCGTTCACCCCACTACTGAAGAAATAGGCTAGTTTTGTATAGACATCCATCCAACAAGAAGCATTCCGCAAGATTCAACAGTTACTCTTGTCACCGGCGGTCATGAAGTCTCATGTACGTGAACGACCACTACTCCTCTACACTGCCTCAAATGATGTCGCGATCGGGGCGCTACTAACACAAGAAGACGAATGAGGAGGTGAGTGTCCAGTCTACTACATCAGTCGTACTTTGAAGGATGCAGAACTTAGATAACCTAAAGCCGAGAGAGCATGCTTGTCCCTAGTTTTTGCGATACAAAAGCTTCGACACTACCTCCTCTCCAACCGAGTAGTCCTCATCACGAAGGTGAATCCCATCAAATTTCCCCTCTCGAAACCTGCCCTGATCGGGAGACCAGCAAAGTGGTTATTACAGATGTCTGAGTTGGACATAGCTTGCGTATCCCCGAAGGCCATCAAGGGACAAGCAGTAGCAGACCTTCTTGCTGCATTCCCGGGAGAAGACTCTACGGCTCTAAACGAAGAAGTACCAGGAGAATTTCCCGAGATAGCACTGGTGAAAGAAGACACATGGCTTTTGTACTTTGATGGATACGTTACCCCAAGCGACAACACTGGGGGAGCCGGCATCGTCCTAGTATCTCCGGCAGGAGAAGTGTTCTCTCATTCGTTCAAATTGGATTTCAAGTGCACCAACAACTCGGCGGAGTACGAAGCCTTCCTCCTGGGACTATCACTAGCTAAGAAAGCAGGCGTAGCATACCTCGAGGTTAGAGGTGACTCGAAAATACTGGTGAACCAGATGAACGGAGTATACTCTCTCAAAGAGGTCACTCTCGCTCCTCACAGGGCCGAAGCACAAAAGCTGCTGAACTATTTTGCTGACGCCACCATAATACACACTGGACGTACCAACAATAGACATGATGACTGCTTGGCAACCCTGGCATCGAAACTTCAATTCGAAGGGAAAGAGAAGACCGTAACAGTGAAGAGAAAGATCATCCCCTTGACCTAGCTAGCGGAGGACGAGATCATACCAGAAAACGATTGGCGGACACCCATCGTTGAGGATCTAGGTAACTATACTACTGAGCAGAAACTTAGCATTAAAGAGTTAAAACATTTTTTTCTTTTCCACGGAATGCTATACCATAGGAACCCAGATGGGTCACTGTCGCGGTGCTTGGGAGCACTTGAAGCACAACAACAACTCAGACGCGTTCACAACGAGGTTTGCGGACAAACCCTCGTCGTGACCTTATACTGGCGACTTCAGAAACTTGGGTACTATTGGCCGACGATGGAAGCATAATCCCGGGCCCTACAAGAGACGTGCCCCAACTGTCAAACCCCTCCACACCAATCTGAAGCCTTGGTCTGTCACCCTTCCGAAGATTGGAGAGAACCTTTCATCAGATACCTCAACGAAAAGATCTTACGAGCAGATCAACACATAGCCAACCGTCTAATTAAAAGATCCATGAGGTTTGTCTACCATGAAGGAGTATTGTATTGTAAGAGTTACAGGGGAAGTCTACTCCGCTGCTTATCCGACGAGGAGATCCCCGTGGTTCCGAAGGAGGCACACGAGACTGAACACTAAGGAAAGAGGAAGCTATTTCTACAGATTCATGAAAGGTATTACTGGCTAACTATGGAGGATGACGCGATGTCGTTCGTGCAGAAATGTCACAAGTGACAAACTCACGTAAACCTCATCCACACTCCGTGCTTACCTCTACAGTTAATCAGTAGCCCTTGACCATTTATAGCTGGGGACTCGACCTCATTGGGAAGATCAACCCGCCTTCCTCAAAGAACCAGGAGTATATCATCACCGCGACGGAATACTTCAGCAAATGGGAAGAAGCGATACCTCTGGAAAGCACAACTGGCGTCACAATCGCGGCATTCATCAAGGAATACATCATATGCAGGTTTGGGATTCCTAAACATATCATTACCGACAACGGGACACCATTTGTTAATAATGATGTAACAAAGGTACTTCAAAGGTACGAGATCTAACACATTTGTTCAACTCCATACTACCTTCAAGGGAACGGGCAAGCAGAGAGTACCAACAAGAAGTTGATTCGGATCATTAGTAGAACCGTACATGACAACCAAGGTTGTGGCATGAGCAGTTACCTATGGCGCTATGGGCCTACAGAATTTCTCCACGAAGTTCTATCGGGATGTCACCTTATTCGTTAGTCTACGGCGCCGACGCCATATTACCAGCAGAAATCAAAGTACCATCGGCTCAGATTGCAGCAACGAGTGGTGTTCATTGGAATGAAGCCGAGATAGCAGATTCAAGAATAGCAGAACTGGATTCTCTTGATTCAAGACGAGCCAAAGCGGAGAAACATGTAGAAATGTATCGGAAAAGACTCTCCTGGGCATACAACAAGGCTGTGAAGCCGAGAACTTTTTACGTAGGGGACTTGGTGCTGAAGATGGCAAAGTATATCAAACAGGATGCCACGACGCCAAAATTTTCTCCAAATTGGGAAGGACCGTACGTCATCTCTAAGGCATTTGTGAGTGGATATTATAAGATAATCACTATGGATGGAAAAGCAGAGGGGACTGTCATTAATGACAAATGGTTGAAGGCATACTACGCCTGAAAGTGGAGGACATCAAAAAAGGGAGGCCAGAACAAGAAGGTCATGGCGCCATGGGTATATCATCCCAACCCATGGCGCCAAAATAAAATAAAAAATCAAGGCGCCATGCCCATGGCGCCTCAACGGGGAGGACAGAGATAACGCCGTAGGCACAAACCTCCCAACTCACTGAAGAGAAGCAAAGTCCACAGGGCCACACCAACGAGTACAGGCTCAACACCACGAAGTCTCACTGCACCAGAACTTGGCAGGACCATCTACCACGACGGCAGTGAAGGGAATAAAGTACAACACTACTCAGTCAGAAGGTCATGCAGGCGAACGCACAGCCTCATGACGATGGGAATCAGAATCGCAGTCGAAGAACGATCGACACAAGGAAAAGACGACGGGCAAACCCAGAGGCCTGGGGACTTGGGTCAGAAAAGGGAAATTTTGTTCTTTTAAATAAAATGCCGAATTTTATTTAAAATAGAAAAAGCGAAGATTAATACATTTCGTTCATAGAAACCAGAGTTCTAATAACAAAAGAAACAACATAACACTTTCTCAAACCTAAGCCTTTCTCTCGTCAAGATGTCAAAACCCAGCTCTCAAAACAAGTCGTCCAACAAGGAATAGTCCCGCTTATAAAGCATCTCCACCCTTTGGCGAAAAACATTGTTCTTCTCCTTCAAACCCTCAATCATCTCATTAACCTTGTTAGACTCTTCAACCAAAGCCTGTTCCTTAGCCTGTATAACTTTCAACATTCGGCCAGCCTTATCAGATGACCCTTCCAAGTCCCTTTCGGCACGGAGGAGAGCCTTCGAACAAGGGAAGACGTTAGAGACCATCCCAGCACGATCCAACTTCACGATTTCGAGTCGCTGACGAAGCCAACCCACGTTGCACATCAAAGCCTCTAAAACATAGATATGGCTCTCCCACTTTTGGATCATTCTAGAAGTTACGTCATATAGTTTTTTCTCTTTCATCTCCTTTATTACAGGAAGAATCAACTGGTTGGTAGCGACATGACCATACTTTTTCCAGAACTTCTCATAAAGATCCGCATAAGGAGTTGGCACAAGGAAACCACTAACAGATCTTTGTTCTTCAGAAAGCGAAACCATCTTTGGCTCGAAGGGAAGCCCTGCTCCCGAGTAGTCGACGTCATCTATTCCTAGGCTAACCTCGTCAAGGACTGAACCACCATGAGATGAAGGTCCAGCATCATCGGTGCCACCATTCTCATCATCTTCGTCCACATCGACAACCGAAATTGGGGAATACGTTGGAGAACCTTCCTGGGCAGTTTTCTTCCTCCTGGGAGCGCTCACACATTTCTTCTTACGAGGATGTGTCCCCTGAAAGGCGAAACAACATTTGGTTAGCAGACAACGAAAGGAAAAGACCAAGTTAGGGACAAGATAAAAGATTTACTGGGTTTCTTGTTGGAGTCTGAGCAAAATGAGGAACCTCTTTAAAACTCAACCTTCCAGCACTCAAGCGACCTCGACTTCGAGTCACCATGACTCTACACTGCAACATCACCACCCTTGTTAGGAGAACAGATACACATATGTGATAAAAATTACATGAAGACACTCACCGGACTTGGAATCCACGTCCTTCGTTTTACGTAGGCTTCCCTCGGCGGGGACGAACCAGAATTGCTCTCGTCGGCCATGATTTCAGAAATCCTTCGTTTTGTATAAGTTTTTTTATGTGAGAACGAACCAGAGTTATCGCTGCCAGCCATGGATCACAGAGATCACACACTACGAAGAAACTTGTACGAAGGGGGGCGAGGACGAGAGTTATAGTGTTGAACTCACTATATATACAGATACTCGCTACTAAACCCTAGAAGTTAGATACACTACGCATAAAACGGGATGCTGACTCAATCCCGGAACCTGCGCAAGATAAAGATGGGACGATGTTGCATTCAAAATTCTGGTCAAGATCTGCCAACAAACTCACACGGGATCCTCTTGGAGATTTCGAAGGAAGAGGAAAAGAAGGAACTCCTACTAAGAAACCGGTAATTCTTCACCTTTTCTTTTATTAACAGCACGAAACGTGAACTCATACCCATATGGATCTGGAAACCCTATGAGCTCTTTAGTCAAGTCAAAAGATGACTACCAAACCATGATGCCACATCCATGGCGTCACGATTCCCTTAGCTAGAGAGTGGGGCTACGAGAACCATGATGCCACATCCATGGCGCCCCAAACCTAGCATTAGCCACACCCTTTTTACACGTCATATGTCACTACCTACATTGTCTTGCATCACCTAGGAAGGTAGAGAACTCCTATCTAATAACACATCTGTATTTACATACGAACTTATCTTTAGTTCTAGTTCATGGTTGTTAGCACCAAGATTCGATTCTTCGTAATCCTCTGCTAGTATTGTTAATACATAATTTCGGATGGACACATGGCGCCATAACCGAAGGACGTACATCGCAGCAACATGAGCCACGAAGGACAAGAGTGTATCCAGGCGAAGGAATAACTCATCACGAGATGATGAAATCCAAGGGAGGAGATTAAAGGATCACCAACCTATGATACTAGGAGAAAGCAGGCATGCCAAGGAGCAGTCACACCGCATTAAATGGTGTAGACAACATGACAAGAAATCGTTTGTCGATTGGGGATTGGCCCAACCAACGGTGGAGAACAGAAACCTAGACCAATAAGGAGCCGGCAGCACAAGAATACAACAAGGATCCTCCACATAGCAGTACGACGAGCTAGGATTGGATGATGAGGGCGGTCACCGAAGATGGATGATCGAACCAAGGAGCATCAAGAGAACGAAGCAACCAAGGATAGCAAAGAGCGGTGCCTACAAAAGTACTATAAATACCCCCTTTCATCAACATCAATGGGGGTCGCATAGTTTGGAAAGGATAGCTAGGAGTGAGAATTCTTGGATGAACTCTCAAGATTCCATAAGACTTCTATCCATAACAAATTGAAGTGACTAATAGTGTAAATCAGAGAGAACTTTATTTATTTGGCGTAATAAAACTACAAGTTTTACCCCCGAGGACGTAGGCACACAGCTGCTGAACCTCGTTAATTGTTGTGTCGATTATCATTGTAGTCATATTTATTATAGTTTTCGTCATGTATTGATCATCTCCGAGGCGATCCTACGATTGGGGGTCGGTAGCATTCCTGGTTCATAATAACTAACGACAATACGTTCAATCCCTTGAACAGATCCCTGGTTATTAATGAACAAAGGCCACCAACGACCTAAACAATCAATTCTTTAACAAGTTTTAATTTGTAGTATGATATGGGAAAATTAGTATCAACAGTTTGGTGCTAGAAACAGGGACCCGTCCCTTGTAAATTTAAACAACCAGATTTTAATGAAAATCCCCATGAGTTCAGTTTTTCTTCTTTTTTATCACCTTTTGTAGTTGATTATAACTCGATTTGGAGGAACATCAAAGATTGATACCACCTTCTGGTGAGCTATGGTCTAGCGGTGGGAAGTAAACTTGGTTTTAAAAGTAGCAAGCAAGCAATATCCTCGGGATCCATCAAAAAAAGGATTTCTTGTTTAGAAAATCACCAGATCGATTTTCAACTAATAGTCCAGATCTTTGTTGAGAGAAAAAAGTGACCACTACCGACTTAGATATACCTAAGGAGTTAGCCAAATAAGCAAAAGCTCTGTACGGTTGAAATACATATTACTATCGTCTTTTCTCTTCTGGCAGGTCAACAGGAAAAGGATCGGAAAAACCCATGGCTAACGAAACAAGGTCGTTGATCATTAGAAGCCGACAGCAACCTGCGCTAACACGAAGTAGGTTACAGTCGCTAAGATCTCAAGGGGATGCAAACCTTGATTTAGAGAAAGCGATCAATTTACCACGGAGTTCGCACAGGAGCACGGTATCAGTCCTTAACGAGCAGACGGTGGACAGAAATCCTTTTTACGGAATGTCGTTACCCGCAGGAGAAACGACCGAAGAAGAAGATCCAGGACGAGATCAGGTTTAGCACACCCCCGTTGAACATACAGGAAACTCGGTGTCAGTTCATACGGAAACCTCATCGGAAAAATAAAATGTGACCGATCATCAACAATGAAGTTAACAACAAAGCCGAAGGAATGAATGAACCTCCTCTAGCAGCGCAGCTAGAAGCCTTACTTCAGGACCAGAAAGAGTAAGACGAAGTTCTATACGCCTTGACTCAGGAGAATCAAGCACTGCGCGAGAGAGCCAAAGCAAGGGAACGACAATCGCAAGCCCGAAGCTATCAAACCAGAGGGGAAGATGAGGTAAATTCAGAAGCGCCACAAAGCTACTCCTCGCTAAGGAATTCGGGCACCACCTCCCGTATGCATACCAGGAGGGTATCAAGGAAGAATCAACTTACCACAGAGGGAGGTTCACAACATCCCAAGTCACTTTGTCTCGAACGGAAGATCGTGTCAATCTCAAAGTCACGGGATGCAGTCTCAACAACGAGGAGAAATGATAACCACGCCACAGATGGGAGAAGTGGTCACTCAGCTGAGGGTCGTCATGGACCAGTTGGCGTATTTGAAGTCTAAACAAGGAGGATACAAGATGGAGGAAGCCAAAAAAGAAGCCAGGACGTCGCCGCTATCAGTACGACTTGAGCGAAGCAAAATACCACTGAAGTGTCCACTACCGAATTTCACTTGTTATGACGGAACTACGGACCCAACATCACACTTGAAGTATTATCTTCGGGTGTTGGCCTACTGGGATACCAATGACGTAGTGTTGTGTCGGTATTTTCCTTCCAGCCTTACCGGCATAGCATTGGTGTGGTTTGACAACCTCAAACCAAATTCAATTGACTCCTTTGAAGAGTTATCTGATATCTTCGTGGAGACTTATATGTATAACAAGGCTACTAAGGCGGGGCTAGATAAGCTATTTGCATTATCCATCGGGTAGCGAGAAACACTTCAGGCGTACATGGAGAGGTGGAAAAAGGTATGCCAAGCTATAGGAAAGGTCAACCCGGAGATCAACAACAACTGCTACAAGTTCGGATTGGATAGGACGTTTTCTATCTTTGTAGAACTACATGCTCATACACCAGCAACGGAGGGAGAACTTCGCGTAATTCAAGACAAATATATCATGTTAGAAGGCATCCAAAGGGATAATCCTCGTGTGCAAGACCGAAGCATCCCACAGAGAACGAACTCGGTAGAAGCTGCACCAGAGACCGGGAAGCGTTCGGGAAAAGGGACGTCACATCAGGATTTGAGAAGAAACCCAGGTATAAAGACGGGAAGCCAGGGGACAAAGGAAGAAGGGACTACGCGGATATAGTCTATTCCAACTTGACCCTGTCCCTCTCGGAAATTTTGAAGAAAGTAGGAGGACGGCAGGACTTTCCATATCCATCTACCCGAGGGAAGCAGAGAGATGAGTCCAAAAACCATAAAGACTACTGCGAGTACCATCAGACTCGGGGGCATGATATTGACGCATGTAAACACCTGAAGAACGCGATTCAAAGATATATCAATCAAGGAGACTTCGGGCAGTATGTTCAGTTACTAGGACAGGCAGCAGCGACAACAAACGCGGCGGTACAAGAAAAGACGGTACGACTCCCCGAAGGATACAAGTCACTTAATATGATCACATTCCAGCAGGAGAGCGAGCCTTCGCTACCAGGAAATGAAAAAGCGGGGATACCGAGATACACC
The DNA here is from genome assembly GCA_023529015.1 of Papaver nudicaule. NCBI lineage: Eukaryota > Viridiplantae > Streptophyta > Magnoliopsida > Ranunculales > Papaveraceae > Papaver > Papaver nudicaule. The sequence goes on along the minus strand of JAJJMA010267170.1, from coordinate 16,930 downwards.
ACCAACTTTTATTTTTTGTGAACCTAGTTGATTACAGTTATTTGGACGATCTCACAAATCAATATTCAAACAACAACCTGAGTATAGTTCAAAGAACCGAACCCTAACAAGAACGTGGTTCTTGTAGATCTCAATAGAGATGGATTCACTCAAAGGTTATGAATCAACAAACTTGCAATTACTTCAATTATATAGATCAGAGACAATATAATGCCGAAGGGAAAAGTAATGCAAGACACCAGAATTTTGTTAACGAGGAAACTGCAAACCTAGCAGAAAACCCCCGGGACCTCGTCCAAATGTGAACACCCTTAGTATGAACGGTATACAGACGCTAGCCTACTCTCAGACTTCAGACTGGACTGTACCAATGTGCTCCTACGTCTCTAGGCTCCCGCAGAAACCTACGTACTTGATTCCCCTAGCTGACGTCCTTTACAGGCCTAGGAGTTGCTCCACTTCCCTTCGTGAAGACTAGCGCTACCCTGCCTCTATCAGGACGCCTAAAAGTATCCAAGTAATCAAACAAGAATACGATTGTGATTTCCTTTAGACTTAAAGTCAAGGTTAATGAAAATCTATATGTTGAATAGGGCTTATTGATCTAGCCTAAACAACTTTACCTCAAAACGCGTGACAAACTTAGTATGAAACCTAGTTCGTGAATATGCGTTGGGA
>JAJJMA010267170.1:13475-14662 GCA_023529015.1 Papaver nudicaule | reverse complement strand
GAGAAGTGAGTATAGGAACGTTGTTGGAGGAGGATATGGAAGTAAAACTAAAAGAGCTACTGAAGGAGTATTTGGATGTATTTGCATGGACAATGAACGATATGTCAGGGATAGATCCATTGGTGGTAGCCCATCACCTACGGATAAACCCGGACACACCGCCATTCAAGCAAAGGATAAGGAAGGTAGCCCCTATATACCACGAGGCAGTGGAAAAGGAGCTCCAAAAGCTGATGGATGCCGGATTCATCAGAGAAGAATGTACCCAACGTGGGTATCAAACAGGTTAATAGTACCAAAGAAGAACGGAGGCGTCAAAATCTGTATCGACTTTAGCAATCTCAACAAAGCTTGTCCGAGGGATAGCTATTTGTAGATGGTGAAAAATAAGAGAGGGACAAGATTGTAAAAAACACTCTCTAACCAGGCCTAACCTAGAGGCAATTGCCTATTCAGGCACATCTCTATAGCTCAGAATGCAACCCGTTCTACGAGCTGAATAAACTCTCAATGAGTTCTCTCTTATAACCCCCGGTGGAGAGGATGATATCATAGTGCAGTACTGATAATCTCACCAGCACATTAAACCCATTAATCTGCTTCATGTCGACATCGCCTCGAATTCCTCGGCATCAGAACCAGATCACTATATGGTACATGGTGAAGAGTTAACAGAGACGCATCCTCATGGATTTCCTCTTTATACGACTCAACATTCGAGTCTTAATGAAAACCTCAGGAATATCGAAGTTCTAGGCCTGTCCAGAACTCCCTGAGAAGCACACAACAGCCTAAACAGGCTTAAACAGACCTCATCCCAAACTCAGGATGGTCTAACATACCATGGATAAACACGCCATGACTTCAAGTATGTTGTAGCGTAAGCACGCACACCATAACCAAGGCATAGCCAGCACGCACCAGCTGCAACAAAGTTAACCTTGGCCAGACGCCAAAGTCATAGCACCATATAGCATGGCACCGTGAATCATGAGCCACCATGGGTTCACGAGAAAATAGCCTTGGCCAAAGGCCAAGGCCGTGGCGCCATGATAATAAGGTTAGCGCTAAACAAGCGCTTTGGAAGTTGGCCTTGGCCAAAGGCCAAGGGCGTAGCCCCTCGGGCTATGGCGCCCTAAGCCAATGGCGCTATGAACTCCTGGCCTTGGCCAACAGCCAAGGCCACT
>JAJJMA010267157.1:0-38650 GCA_023529015.1 Papaver nudicaule | reverse complement strand
TTGTTGGAGTAATCTCTCTCTGTTCTCATCTCTAATCAGAGAAGTTTTGCTGTCAGTTATTTCAAAGGATTCTGAAGATGACGAAGTAATAACCTAGCTAATAGCTATATAATGTTGAGCAGAATACACCGGGTATCTTTTGGTTCTGGATAATAGTACTAATAACTAAATACAACCTATCTTTTGAATAAATACAACCCTCACAATATAAACAAATTAATCATAACCCTTTTCGTGTGGGTAGTTTTTTTTTTTTGTTAGACTTTTTTTTTTAAACACCTCTGTTGCTATTGCTGTCGATTTTCTAAGAAGATTGAAAGATAAAATGCATGCTCCCTCTGTCACATTTTAATTGACCTTATTACTATTTTTATTTTTTCCAACAAATTTTCAAATATACCCTTAAAAAATATCTAGATAAATTGGAAACAAATTAATAAATATATTTTTTTTTTGATAATATTTAGATTATTTTACCTTTTATAGTTTTCAAAAATAAAGTCATATGTTTTCTCTTTATTATTTCCCACTTAAAAATAGAAATTCACTTATTCTCTCTATATTTAATAAGGGTACAATAGGATATTCATTTAATCTCCTTATTTTTTTGACTTAGTCAAAGAGGTCAGTTAAAATGAGACGGAGGGAGTACTATTTAAAAGAAACCTCTTCTTGTTAATACATGAAAGAAAAATTGAGATGGGGTTTTAGATTTTCTAGAGAAAGCAACCACATATGGTGCTAATTAAGAATCATTTACCACAGAAAGATTGAGATGGGGTTTTAGACTTACAATAGATGACATTAAAAACCTATAACAATGGTAATTAAGAATCAAATACCAACAAATTGTTGAATGTAAACAAATAATAAAGTTATTAAAATCTAAAAACCATCACAATAGATCCAGTTGGTTCTAATAACCAATTTAGCCTCTCTATATCTCCAACCGTTTTTTCTTAAAAAAATTCTGTGTCAAATCTCCTGAATCTTTGATCCTCCAATATTGTAATCCAAATCTTTTGGATATCTTCCAAATATATTTGGATACAATAAGTATATATTGTATATTACTAAATATAAATAAAACATCGGTATTTCCAGTTTCAATTTCATTAACTCTCTTATGGTTAGAGATTTTTTGTAGCCTTAGAGGCTTTTCTTATGATTGTTACAACCGTTTCAAGTACATCAAGGGCGACTACATCCGGCATGACGTGATTCGACATGAAGATCAATGGCTACCGGATTCAATCGTAATAATGGTGTTTTGTGCTTATTACTCCCTTTTGGGATATTTCCATCTTAACGAAGAAGACAATGAAGGAGAAGACAAATTCTTCAAATCAAAATGGCAGAATTTTAATTCAAAAGTCATCCTCCAAGTATCATCAATTTCCTTTTTGAAGTTCATATATTCAGTGTGTTTGTATCCTTATACTCCCTCCGTCCCACATAAATTGAGCTAGTTCTATTTTAATTTTGTCCCACATAAATTGAGCTAGTTCTATTTTATGTCTTGAACTTCCAAAAATACCCTTTTCAAATTAAAACTTTTTCTCTCTCTCTCTCTCTCTCGAGATCCTTCCTTCTTCTAACATTATCTTTCCAATTCTAAACACTCTCTTCTCTCACACCAGCAGAAACAAATCCCATTTTTAAGGCTATCTCGATCTAAACTCTAATCATCTTCTTCCCAAATCTCTTCTCATCTTAAAGATTTTTCTGGTTTCTGAGTTTATCTGGATCCTTATCTGGTTCTCAAATCTATTTCATCCGCCGAACAGTCCACTCTTCTTTATTTCCGCCGCACCACCACCACCGTCCAACCATCTAAAAATTCACGTTTTTGTTACTCCAAAGTTTGTGGGTTTTTGATTTACTTGAAAGTTTGAAGTTGAATCTGGATTTTTTGCATTTTTACCTCATTTTTCATTTTGGAGCCGTTTGAGTTTCACGGAGAAATCAACTTCTCTGCTGTTAAAGTTGTTGAGAGGGGTTTTATCATCGGTCGATACTGATTCAGGTAAGTAATTAATCCGTACTAATTAGAGTTTCAATTTGAAATTTATTCCTAAAATTTCATTGAATTTCAATTTTATAGTATCTGCAATAAAGGTTGGATCTTTTCCTAAAATCTCAGGGATCAGTAATCAGTTTAGATGTTCATGAAGATGGAGATGAGAAGAAAAACCAGATGAAGCTTATGTGTCTCATTTGCATGCAATTGCCCCATAGACCTGTTACTGTATGTAAGGAGTAGTATCATTGCTTTATTTTCAAGGATTTTTCAGAATTGATGCACAAAGAAAGGATTATGATGATAAAGGAATCAATTTGTAATTCGGGTTGTTGTGAATTTATTGTTGCAGATTCCTTGTGGTCACAATTTCTGTATAAAATGTTTTTGAGAAATGGTTTGGAAGGACAATGACTGTAGGGTCATTGGGGCAGAGTTATGGATCATTGCAATAACAACAACAACAAATTCAGAATAGTGTTGCACTACTGCCGATTCAAACGACACCGGTTCCTCTAGTAGAAAACAAGGAAAGATGTTATTATCTGGTTCTAGAGAGAAGGAAGGGTTTCTTCATCGGATCTGTAAATTTGCTGGACGAAGGAGGGTTCGGATGCTTCTCCTTGTCGTTGTTTCTGTTGTGGTTTTCATGTCTGTATTCTATGCTGTTAATAAAGTTTGAAACTTTATCTCTTTCTTTGTCATTTTAGTTTCGGTTTTATCTGTAAATTTTGTCGTAGGAGTTCTTGTTATTTGTATCAGTTGTGGACTAAGTTAGTTTTGTTTATGCAACTGAGAACTACCAACAAGGAAATTTGCTAAATTTGTGCAATTTGAGTTTATTGGATTTGTCATAAACTGAAATGTCATACTTTAACAATTGAGGTTTTTAGTATGAAAAAAATGCAGTAATGTAAACTAACCGGGGTGGCGGGTTGTTCGCATGCATACTGATGAGATTAGTGTACTGAACAATGACATAAAGTGTGTCACATGCCTCCCATCATTTTTCCTTTGTCAATTTGCTAGTAGCAAAGTCACGGCCTCAACTTAGACGTTTTTTGCCATCTTACTAGTTTTTGTCTACGTTACGTTGTCCAAGTGGTTTCTCTTTGAACCATGCTGCTGTGCTAGGAGGTATTTTGAGTGGAGAGGATGGTGAAGATGTTAGTCTTGTATGCGTAGACCTTACAGTCACATGGTGATTTGCAAATTGCCATGGAGCTAGTGGTTATCCATATGAACTAGAGATGCTTTTTATTTTGTTCTGTTCAAACAAAGGCCAACTGATTGCCATCTTCTGTTTTGCAGGGATGCTCTCCATGTGACAATACCACACCCGTGAAGGTCCTTCAAGGTAGTCTGAGCGATCATTCTGACCGAGTTCAAGCTCTGCAATCTATGGTATCAAGTCTTGTCACAGAGTCGGCCAAGTCAAAGGAACGCTTAGATACAGCTACTGAGCACATTTCAATGCTCTTGTCGCAAATTAAGGAGCATCCAGCGTCAGTACAAAGGGAAACTGTTAAGTATATCGATGTGGCAGGACTGCACCGGAAGTGCTATGGATTGGAGATGAAGAAGCATGTTGGTGAGTGCCGTGAAAGTGAAGGTAATTTGCTGATACTTTCCGTAGTCATTTTTCCTCAGCTGTAACAGGATGCAGAGGATGGTATGCTCAATACTCAGAGATGGTTGAATTTTGTTTAGTTTGAGACTTAAATCTCCCAGAAAGCTCAAATGGTCGATGGGTTTCATTCAATTTTTATAACTGGTTGTTTTGTTTATTTGTAGGGTGCTCTTGATTTTCTAAACGTTGAGAAAGAAGCTAGAATGGCAGTAGAGAAATTGCATGCTTCTGTGTCTATTTCTTGTTGTTGTTGTTTGGTTCTACTTGGGTTTTAGATACACAGAAATAGAGAGCTACATAGAGAGATTAGATTGAAGATGCAGAAGAGGAAGAATAATACGAGTTCAAGTTTGATAAGAACAATGGTATCATGTACAATCTTTGTGATATCAATTTTTGTTGAAGTTGTAAGTTTCGCTTAAGGGTTTCCTTTCCAAGGAAAGGAAGATCTTGCGAAGTTTTATGAGAATACGTAGTCATAGTCTTAGTTGGAGCCATTGTTTGCACTTACCGTCAATATCTCTGAATCCTTACGTATTGTGTTTTCAGGTTCCAATTTCAACCTCAGCAGTAATGAATACTCACATGCTGTAGTTATGCTATAGTAATGAATAGCAATAATACATGATGTCTATTTATTAACTATCCTAGTTTATGTGCAGAAAGCAATGAGGAAAGCTGAAGCTACTGAATATTGCAGATGGCCTGCCAAGGTAATTTTTCCAGACTGTTAATCCTTCATATTCATGAAACTTTCTAACAAGAAGCAGTACAGTAAAGAGATGCTTCCGAAAGATGCAACTCAGTTACATTATTGAGTTGTTAACACCTTTATGCAGGAAGCAATACAGTAAAGAGATGCAATTCAGAAAGCTGCTTTACAAGCACTAAGAGATGCTTCCGAAGATGGAACCTCTTGTATACATCGGTAATATTCTCTTCATTCTCAGTTCCTCTAGTAGAAAAATCTTAAACACGAGAGGTATTCAGTTGCTTCCCTCACCAGATCCTTGCTAACTTCAATTTGTATCAATTTTCAATCCTTTGATTCTTGTGCTGGTATTTATTGCTCGGTCTATCCTCTTAGATGAGAAATTACATCTTGGAAGGTAAGTAATCAATTGCTCGTATATTTGCGATATCGTGCTAGCTTCTCATTTTCGGTCCGGTAACAATGTTGTTTGAATATTTGTCATGCATGTTGTGTGTTAGGAGTTGTACTAATAGTGACCTGGAGTACCTTATACTGTGACTAATTGCATCTCTCTAGGACTTCTAAACAACATGGTATATGGACTGATGCCTGCATTTCTAACTGAGAGAATCCTAAATGAGGATGAGCAATCATGTAAATCCAGATTATGCCAGGAATATGTGTAATCATTGCTGCTAATTGTCTAGGAATGTGTCAGTAATTGGTAGTTAGTTATCCCAATTTTGTTTACAGATTATGCCATGAATATCATGTAATAATGGACTTACCAGCTTAAAATTTGAAATTCCCTTTATGATTTTACAGGTGATGTTCATGTTCCATTGGTAGCAGATGAAGATGGATGAGAAGTAAATTATGTTTCAGTTTGTTTCGGTAATTCGTTCAATTTGAATTGACGGAGAAGAAGAGGGGTCCCCGTGAGAGAAAAAGAAGGTAGGATAACAACGGGATTAGAAACTTCTTTTGAGGGTAAACATGGGAAAAAAATTCTCTCTCCTCCTTGCCTTAATAATTGTGCAAATTCCAACTAGCTCAATTTATGTGGGACGGAGGGAGTATATAATAATTGAAACCAAATATTGATCTCTCATTCATTCTGGCCCCATTTTTTTAAGCTCTAGATGAATGTGGTGAGACTATTAAGAAATAGAGCTCTCTCATTCATTTTGGCCCCACACTCACCTTAACCAATTCTTCCCATCATCCCCGACATTCCATCACAACTAACCGTCCAACCCCACTTCCTCCGTCACTTCTCTGTAAAGAGAAAAAAAAATCATAATTTTGGCCCACCACCTCCTGTCTTATTTTGTATTTGCATCGCCATGCTAAAAAATCTTCCGGTCAATTCATAAAGAAAGCTGAATCTTCTGTTCAAACTTCAAAGGCAGGATATGTTGTGAATCATGTAGTCCTCTCTTTGTTCCGTTTAACTTATGTTACTGTTGGTTTTTCCAAATCACAGTTGATATATTCAATACAATTGTTACTGTATGTAGTACTGTGTCTTTTCATTTCACTATTTATTTTCCAAAATTTGATTTCACATAGAGCTCTATTTGAAAATAATAGAGATATAAATTGATTACAAACTGATCTCTAATGTGTTCAGTTTTTTGGTTATTTTCAAAGTGCAAACCTCACGCACATTAACTGTTTGTGAAAATGTTATACAGAAATTCATTACCAATCCAATCTCATAGTTTTGTGATACGATCAATACCATTGACGGCAAAGATTCAGGTAACCGTTCTTCCTTTTTTATATTTTTTTTTCCACTTCTAATTTTTTTGTTTTCATTTTGTGATTTTGATTCTCATAAAATGAAATGCATTAACTCCACCAAAACTGTTATTGTAGGTCTATGAGGAACTTCAGGCAGCTAGTTGTTTGGTTATCAACGAATTCCAATTACAAATGAAAAGTCGCCAAAGGAGCAGGATTTTTAGATTGTGAGTAGCCTTTACATAATTTGCAAGTAATTATAATTGTGCCTTAGAAACCGTAATAGCAGACTTGAACCATCATTGACAAATAAATTAGAAAAATACCATAACTTAGTTGAGAATCTGAAGAAAACGAACGACGGGTTGTAATAAGCAGTAACAAATTTGCAAGAAGATTGTGAAGATAGATGAATTTCACGTAGAAGAAAGAGAGCTTTATGTAAGAACAGTTTGCGATAATGGAGAAGGTGTTGTGGTGTCCTTAATTGAACCGGAAAAGATATGGAAAGCAACAATGCGGGTTTTGGAAGGGAAAAATACATTGACATAGTATAGTATCGCATCGGCTATATGGCCTAAAAATGTTGCACAGTTGTGTCCTTAATTGAACCGGTTTATGTAAGTACGCTCTTGAGAGGATTTTGGTCAGACTTTGTTAAGATACGACTCTTGACTTGCATAAATAATGTGGGTGCATGATTTATGCTAATACGTACACAATACTGGGATAAGAGACTCTGTAAGTGGAAATTGTTTTTACATGCTGAGAATATCTTGATTGGAAGCAAAAAGATTGATATTTAGGCTAATAAATCTGCTAATTAATTTCTTGGTAAAACGTCCGACTCGGGTTTCAATAGGGCTTCTTCACTAATGGTTTGAAGTAAAAGGAAGAGTTTTTGGTTTTAACCACTTGGCCTTGCAGTAGTAGTGGTGTGTAGAATTCAATGGTTTCCGACATATTCTGATCGTTCAACAGAATGAAGATTTATCTGTTCAACGACTTACGATTTCAAGTAAGAAGAAATAGTTTTTTTCCCAAACTATGACTGTTCAAGTAACAATAGTGGAACAAGCAGTGTTGTAAATATAGGGAGATCAGATTAATGTTGTTTGTGCCTATGTGGTGTGGGTAAATTGGTGGTACTTGGCTTTTTAACGGTCATCATTCTTGATTTTCTAGACCCTTCTCATAAGTTCATGTCTCAGTACAGTTCCATTTTAGAAAATAAGCGGTGAATTGATTATGAATTTACAAATTGTTATCAGCATAATTTTGTGATACGTTCAATACCATTGACGGCAAAGATTCAAGTCACCGTTCTTCCTTTTTTATATTTTTTATTCCACTTCTAATTTTTTGTTTCACTTTGTGATTTTGATTCTCATAAAATGAAATGCATTAACTCCACCAAAACTGTTATTGTAGGTCAATGAGAAACTTCAGGCAGAAAGTTGTTTGGTTATCAACAAATTCCAATTACAAATGAAAAGTCACCAAAGGAACATGATTTTTACATTGTGAGTAGTCTTTACATAATTTGCAAGTATTTATAACCGTGCCTTGGACTTATATAAACATAGGGAGTTTATGCAAAACATTAGATGAATTCTATGATAACAATAAACAATTACTCGCAACAATAGTTATAATGGTGGACCGTATGCAAGTTTGTGTGACAGTTATATTCCATCACTGCTACTCATTGCCCCCACATGAGCACCCTGCTTTAAGCAAGAGTGAAAGATCAAAGATTTGTACACTGATGAACTGCAAGAAGCTCTCAGTAGCCGAATTTATGCATGATGTGCAAAAAAACTACCTCCACGGGTCATTGCTTTTGAACAGATAAAAGATTCAAAAGCTTCTATATTCCCTGGACATCTTCAAACTTTACTTCCCAAAGAGAATGGGGGCTATCGCGGAAGCCCTAGAACTGCAACGACTAGCACAGAGGAAGATTGGGACTCAGTGCAAATAGTTAAGGAGCTCAAGGTTCTGAAATGGGAGCTAGCTTCCCTTAATTGGGATGTAGAAGTTTAACAACTGATGATAGTAAAGGTGGAGAATGTTAAGGTTCAAGGAATGCATGCATCTAAGAAAATATTTACGAAGTTATGGTCAAGCAAAGGTGGGTAAGATCATAGCACAATCTGATACCTATCGTGATAGTGAAATCGGTGTGAACAATCAACTACCCAACACCCAGTTTGTTTTTTAGCAGTGATACTTGGAACCCTATTTATTGAAAATGTATCCATACTTCTTAAAGTGGTGAATTGAAGGAGCTTCCCAAGGGAGGTTCCTGAGATAATGTCATATAGGTTCAGTGAACTTAATTTGGTTTAAGAAAAAGAATAATATTATGAGATCGTGATTTGATGTGTGATTTGGTTAAAGGAAGGGTAACCACCCGGTGCGTAGCACGGGTTACTTGCTAGTTACGATTTAATTATTATTATGATGCAAAAATTCTGTAATTTTTTATGTTTTTCACTGATGTATCTTAGTATGATGTATACAGTCATTCAATATCAATGAAATTGAGAGGATTACCTCTTTCCTTCAAAAAAATAAATTCAATGAAATTTAGCAATATCCAAACGAATGATCGGTTCGTATCATTTTGAAAACAGATGGTTTGGGTCTCTTTATTTGTGTATCACAACCAAATCAATGCTGGGAAAGTTCCACCATCGGGAGTTGAAACTTGGTTTTGGGTTTTATCCCAGTAAATTAATTTGTTCCGATAGACAAGGAACAAGATGATTATAAAGTTGGGTTTTGTTTACCCACGTAAAACTGGTTGACAAATATTTATACTTTTAGATGTGGATTGTATTTAACTTAAGTTAGGATTGTATTTAGTCACTGCCTTTTGCAACTTGATCGAAATGGGAGTACATGTGTAATAGCATAAACATCACCGAACACGTGGTAGAATCCGGAGACAGGAGTAACTTAATATGATGCATGAAGATGCACCCATACTAAATCTAGAGTAACTTTATTAGATCTCGAGGACATTTGAATCTATGGCTGAGATGAATCAGGACCCAGCTGTCTTGATTGGATGGAACAAGAAGTGGTTGGCATGTGGCAACTATTAGCAGAGAAGACGTAGCTAGCTCTAAAACCACATATCTTTTCTACCGCAAACGCATTGAAGACCCCAGTGCGGAAAATAAGAGATGCCGCAACAAAAAGATACGCACTCACCCTAGCTGCACTGAATAAACGGAAAGACATGGGACCATGTAAATTCTATAAATACTAGACCCCTTCCAAAGAGAAAGGGGTCGACCAAAACTAGCCAAAAACCCTAGGATAGGAGTGAGGCAACACCTTTGTAACCCTTCATAGTCTAGGTGGAATCAACCATTTTACTATTCATTGTAACTTTATCTAATACTTTGTAACACCTAAATACTTGATTTTTACCACCAAAATGAGTGAGTGAAGCTTTTCCATTATAACATATGAACTTATTGTCAACTAGCTATTAATCTTATCACGCTTGATTTTACATTTGAATGCTTGTTTATCTTTGATAATATTATTGTGTCGCACTCGCGTGTATGCTGCGATATTGATTGCGACCATAAGATCTCTTAAATAGATTTTAGTGTTCACAGTTTGGCGCTAGAAACAGGGACTCATTGTCTCGGTAAAGGATTGATATTTTCCTGCTGACCTTGTGTCGCTCATTTACATTACAACCATAGCATATCATATTTACTGCTTATTTCCATCTGATACCCTGTTATTATTGATACATGTCATTTTCTACTGTCATTTATCGATTAATCTATGGGATCAGAATGGCACGACTGAAACGCGATAACATCAGGAGCATGGTATCACATCGGATTTAAAGGGGAAATTACCTTGAATATAACTGTATTCAACTAACCTGGCGTCCTCGACAAATTGTGTTGTTTTCTCTCCTTTTACAGGGCATGGAGCAATCAAAAGATCCACCCGCACAGAGAAAGCCTAATGTAATAGGAAGAAAAAGCAGGGCAGGATACTGTAGCAAAGAAAGACAACGCAATTCCAGAAGCAGCGTTATTAGCAGCAGTCGCAACCAAAGAAGCAACAGATACCGCGCCAAGAGAATCCGCAGAGATGGAGGCCCGTAAATAACGCAAGGTTTTAGCGGATGCGATGTTTATCTATCAAGGGACAATCAGCTATTGAAGGGGAACGCCGCAACAGTGGCATAACCACAGCAGGTACAACCATTACGATGCAGACTCCCTAGGGAACCTGTACATGAGAAAAACTCCAAAAATGTACACCAACAGGTAAACAGAGACAAAAGAATGATCGTACATCCACAACAAAGAATCCCGCATCCAGCTGAGCCGTGCGGTAATGTACTCCATGAAGGTTTAAATTACAGTTTTGACGAAGGGGCACCTGATAGGTGCATAAAACGCCTTAATATATTTGATAGTTTTCTTGTGAAATACATTGCATTACTCGTGTTCTATTGTGTAGTGTTTATTAGGTTGAATCATCCAAAAAGGAGCTTAAAAGTGCTAAAAGGAATAAAGGAGCAAAGAGCAAAAAGTGGAGAAAGGCCAAATACCAAGTTCTATTCATTCAAATGCAGATTTTCTTGGCTCTATCTTGAAGATAATTTAAATACGAAGCCAACGGCGAAAGAATCAAGTCATTCCGAGGTCGGCCGGAGAAGTTATGAGCAAAACGGTCGAGTAAAAGAAGAAAAATCAAAAAATAGGCTAAAAATGGGAACTGCTAACCTGTTTATTACCCTTAAGGGGCAACCCGACGCGAATTTCCTTATTTTTGGAATTTGATTGAGTTTTGGAAACCGTATTCAAACGGGATTCAAATAAGGGCTTCTATACACTTGAATCCTATATAAGGAGGAGCTTAAAGACAATTTTATATATCTTTTTCATCGGTTCCTCTCCCTTAGAACTTTATTCTTTTCTTCTCGTTGTAATTTCCAATGAGCGGCTAATTCTTTTATTGATTAGGGATGAATTTAATGTTTAAGCGTGAAGCAAGATTAGTTAAAAGTTTATTTTGAGTTTTAAAGTTTGATCATTGTCGCTTGTCTTTACTATTTAGAAAGTTTATGATTAATTTATAGGTGGTTTAGGTTGCTGATAGGTGCCTTAAAACACCTACTCAAGAGTACCTTATATACACTTTAGTTAAGCTTATGCCTCGTACATTGGTTATTTAACGTTGTTTTCTATGTTTGCAGTTACAATATCTCTAAGTCACAAAAAGAAAGAAAAAATGGCCTACTGGTAGCTGTAAATAAATCTCATGTCAGCTTAATGGGCCTCTGAGTGCTGGGCCGAGTAAAAAGAAGACACTTTGTTGGCTAAGCTTGCAAGCCTGGTGAAATTCATTACTGTGCGAATCGCACGTGCGTGCACTTTAGAAGAAAAGAATAGCTAGGTTCTCAGACAAGAGAAAGAAAAGAAACCAGGGAAGAAGATTAGAGCTCAGATCGAAAGAAGGATAGAAAGGAGATGTTGAGCTCAGCAGTTCAGTGTTGCCGATGGGAATTATCTGTTGGTGCCGTCTTTATAGGTTGAGGTACTAATGTTTGCTGCAGCTGATGATGGTGAATTTGAGCTCGAGTTCATGGTGATTTGGGGTTTTCTGGGTTCCATTGGTGATTTCGTAGAAGGATTTTCTGTGGGTTCGATGGTGAGGTTACAGATGAGTTTACAAGGAGGTTCTGACGGTGATTTGTACGGGGTTTAAAGCCTCTGTAATCATGGATCTGAGGTGAAGAATATGAGTTTGCTGGTGGTGATTTAGAGTACGAATTCCAGGGGAATTAGGTCTGAATTGTAGTTGTTGTGTGGCCAATTTCTGTCTGTCTGAGTGAGGGTTTCCCTGGATAATTTTGTGAAGTCTATGGGTGGAACTGAAGAGAAGGCTTGGTGCTGATTTCTGCAGGGAGTTGTGTTGGCTGCTGCTGTGAGTACAAGCAAGGATAGAAGAAGATAGGGAAGGCAGGAATGATGGTCTGGTTTGGTGGTGATGTTGTCGTCGCTGTGAGCTGTAGAGGATGTTGAATAGAAGGCTAGGGCATGATTTCAGAAGCTACAGGGTTATGTGTTGTGGTAGAATGGCAGCTGATTCAAGGGACAAGTGAAACTGTTGTTATGGTACTGTTCTGGTGCTGCTGGTTAATGGAACAAGGTGGATGCTGCAGTGATTTATTAACTGTGCTATGGTGTTTACAAGCAAGGAATGGTGGTAAATCTTGGCAGTACTGTGACAGAGAAGAGGACAGTTTACAGTGAGATTTTGGTGTATGCTGCAGGTGTGTGTGAGTTTACAAAGGTTGCTGCAGGTTGGAGTTCAGAATGATGATGTTTTAGGTGACAAACACAGGAGGAGATAGCTGGGTTGCGGCTGCTGTTTACATGAGTATTTGTCAGGGGTTCTAAGAGGGGTTAAGGCCTGAATGCATAAGGCAAGTTTGGCTACAAAGTTACAGTTTTGAGTACATTTCTGGCCAAAACAGACGGCCATCAGGTGGGGTTTGGATTGCCAGTTTCTGACTTTGGCCAAGGGTGATGGTGCAGTATTGGATTGGGCTGTGAGCTGGGCTTTTGGTGGTACATAGGCTCTGGTTTATAGGGTGTAAGTTTTCAGGGTTCTGAGAGATATATAAGGGCGCAGGAATACATGGAAAGGGCATCTTTTACATCATCTTTTTATCTCATCTGTTTTGGAGGCGCAGCTGGAGGATTTTGGAGTTTGCTTTTCTTGTTATCTTTGAGTTTTTAACAACTTATTTTTACTCAAAGATTTTGTTTATTTTCAAGAACATGAGTAGCTAAGTTTATCTTTGATTAGGGATGAACTTGACATCCCGAGACATGAGTTTTAATCAATTTGCATAAGTATTTCAATCCTCTATTTTTACTTGTTGTGAATCTTTTACCGTGCTTGAATATTTATGGGTTATCCTCTAGTTGCTTGAGTGCGCAATCACGTAACTAGTTGACAACCCTATTGCTAGTCAGCGATTCTTTAATTCGTAATTGTCAAGAATCAATAACAACAAGGAGTAATTCTCGATTATTGACGGCGGGATGTTGTTAAATCATTGAGAAGTAGAAGATTACCTTAGTTCTTAATCCGAGCTTACGAGTGCGTGGCTAGGTCTTACCCCAATTCATAGAGTCTAATGCTTTTGATTTGAATCACTTGAAGAGCTTATTTTAGGTGTTCTAATTGATTAGAATCCGGTAGTCGAGTACTTCCGTATCCGGTGACACAAGGAATTGATTGAATAGTTGAGCTTATAACTATTCTAGGGTGGTAACAAGTAGGATATTGCGAGAAATATGCTTTTAAAATTGATTATGCTTTGTTTCGTGGATTGATAGGAATTCCTTAATCGCTTTTTATCATTATTATTTGATTCAAAATTCAGTTTATATATTTTTGTTACCTTGATTCACTCTCTTTGAAACAAGAATTGTACTTTATAACAACTAGAACTCACACCTCCCTGTGGAACGAACTTGACTTGCTTTACTACATCTTTATTGAGTTGTTTAAAGTCGAGAAATTATTCTTGATAGGTTTGACACCTTATCAAAATTGGCGCCGCTGCCGGGGAGGCAGTGGTAGTTTGAAGTTGTTATTTATTTTATTCTTTCGTTATTTTTGCTTTTTGTTCCAAAATCAGATTATAACTTTCACTCAAGAATTTGGTTTCAGGTACTTGATCTCTGGCATCACAATTACAACCGGTGTGGTATCACTACACGTGGGGGGAAAGTACTACAAGAACCTCCACAAGAACCTCAAATAGAAGAGATGGATGCAGAGGGCAATGTCATACCTCCACCGGAGAAGACTCTCAAGGAACATGCTTCTCCTAACTTGGACCAGCAACCCCTTTGCATTGAGTTAGATGGAACTATTGAGTTGAAGCCTCAACTCGTTCACTTGTTGCCTAAATTCAGCGGAATGGCGGGAGATGATCCAAATCGTCACTTGCAACGGTTCCAATATGTGGTTACAAGTATGAAGCAAGCGAGCGTGAATGCCGACAAAGCTTTGTTGGCAGCTTTCCCATTCTCCTTGATTGATGCTGCGGGAGAATGGTTATATTTCCTCACTCCGGGAAGTGTAACTACATGGACCGAGATGAAGAAATTGTTTCTTGAGAAGTACTTTCCAGCTTCAAAAGCGGCACGGATTCGAAAGGAGATTAGTGGCATTAAGCAAATCACTGGTGAAACTCTCTATGAGTATTGGGAGCGGTACAAGCAATTGTTGGCTAGTTGTCCTCATCACCAACTAAGTGAGCAACTTATCATCCAAAATTTCTATGAAGGGTTGTTATCACATGATCGTGCAATGATAGATGCCGCAAGTGGTGGAGCTTTACTTGACAAAACCGCTGAAATAACAAAGACTTTGATTGAGAATATGGCATCCAATTCTCAACAATTCTCCACCCGAGCTGATGTTACCGTGAAGAAGGTGAATGAAGTAAGTGAAGGTTCTCATATTGATCAACGAATGAGCAACATGGAGAGAATGATGCAACAAATGGCAGCGGTAATTCTTCCTTCACACAACAATGAGATGGAGCAAGAAAATGCGTTGTACCAAGAGCAATCGAGGCAGAAATATGATCCTTACTCCAACACATACAATCCGGGGTGGCGAGATCATCCAAATTTCAGTTATGCTAATCAACATGTTGCGGCTCCTAATCCTTACAATCGACCAAGTGGTTCTCAATTTCAACCAAGACCACAACAAGGCAGTCAAGAGCATGGTTCTTCATTGGATGACAAGTTCAATCTTATGATGCAAGGTATGCAAGAAATCTCGAAGAATGTTCAAGGGTTCAATCAATTTCAACAAAAATCAGAGACGGCTATGAAAGAAGTGCAAAATCAAATTAGCCAACTAGCTAATGATATGAACCGATTGAAAGCACAATCAGCAGGTACACTTCTTTCTCAAACAGTTGTGAATCCTAAAGGGACCGTCAATGTTGTGACGTTACGAAGCGGGAAGCAAGTTGATCAAACACCACCGAAGGTCCAAGAATCTATTGTGGAACCCAAAGAGGATGCGAACAAGGACAATACAACCCCTAAAAAGGCTGATTTGGTAACGGATTCTAACTCTAAACCTTTTGTTCCTACTCACGCAACTCCTCCACCTTTTCCTAGCAGGTTTGCGAAGGCAAAGAAAGAGATGCAAGACAACGAGATTTGGGAGATCCTCAAAAAGGTCAATGAATTGATTTTTCCGGCGGATTTCTATGTCCTTGATATGGAGAGTTCATTCGGTTCCACACCTTTGCTGTTGGGTAGACCATTTATGAGTACTGCTGGAGCAAAGATTGATGTCCAAGATGGTAGCTTGACCTTGGAGTTCGATGGAGAAGTCATCCGATTCAATATCTTTGATTCTATGAGGTATCCGAGTGATGTGAGCTCTTGCTTTTCAGCTGAAGTGATTGAGACGGGTTAGAGAGCAATGGGAGTACTACGTCGGGCTAAAGACATTAAACAAGCGCTAGTTGGGAGGCAACCCATCGGTTTGTATTTCTATATTCCTTATATTTCCTTGTGTTTTTGATTTTTGTTCTTTTTTTTGCTGTTTTGTTTGTTCTTTTCGTAGAGATACAAAGATGGTGCTTAATGGGAGTCAACCCATTCAATTTCGCTTGGTGGGAGTCAACCCACCGGATTTCTACCTATACTTGAATTCCATTGGACGAGTCAACTACATTGAGGACAATGTCGAGTTTAAGTGTGGGGGAGAGGTAAGTTCTTTGTTCTCTATCTCTATCTCTCTCTCTAAAAAAAAAATGGCGAAAAACAGAACTGCCATAATCTTAATGCGTTCACAAACCTAAATTCACAAACCTTAATGCGTTCGATTGGGCTACACCTTGAGTGAGCTACTACTTGGTGGTTCTGAGGGACATAATCTAGGGTACGAGAGCTTCGGCATTCAGTGATATAAGGAGTTTTGGGGATAACACTGAGCTAGCTGTTATTCTACGGTTGGTGACATATGTTTCTAACGAAAGGTAAACGGGTATATTGATTGAGTCTAATGTTTGGTAACGGCGAAGGAATTCTTGATCATCATCTTCTCTCTAATCGTATTCTTTTTATTTTACTTTAATCAAACCAAACCCCCTTTTTTATATTTTCTAGCTATATAAATAACCTATCAATTACACCGCTCTCTGTGGGAACGATCCTTACTACCGCTATATTACTAGTTAATTAGTTGGAAATATCTCGATAATTTGTTGTGTATAACGACGCGCATCAAATTTTGGCGTCGTTGCAGGGGAGCAGTCGCTAATTGATTTGTTATTTGTTTTAGCTTTTATTTTTCATTTTTTCGTTTTCCTTATGAAATGTCATGTTTCCTTTTGGAAATAACATGTACGGTGCACAAAATCAAACATACAATTATGGTAATCAATATGGTTTTCAATCTCAATTCTACAACAACTACCAACCGTGCGGGGAGTACAATCATGGCCAACTCTTTGGTTATAACCAGTATACCATGGCCCCATTTGATTTTTCTCTTACATATCAACCTCCGGGTGGGTATGTAAGTGAGAAATCACAAGGACGGGAGGATAGTTGTTCTACTAATAATAACTCTTATAGTTTGGCAGATTTAATGCGCCAGTTTGATGGTCAGCTGGACCAACAAATTCATCAGATGGAAGAGCAAAACTAAAAGATGGACGAAACTTTCAAAGATAATCAAGAAAGCATAGATGATCTACGGATTTGTTTTAATAAACTCGAGGAGAAAATGGAAACAAAAGAAGTTTGGTCTTAAAGCTAAAACCATTCTGACAATCTTGTATCTAATAATGAATGTTTGATTGATGATGATGCTGAAGATGATCAACCATTAGAAAGTTCTTGTGACAATGATGAGGTTGTTCCAACTCCGGATCATAATAACAATCATTCGCCTATTCAAAAGGTGGAGACTTGGAATGATGAAAACATTGTTATAAATGGTTTCACATACTCAAGAGAAGATCTTATGATTAATTTCGACGAACTTTTTCTTGAAGAGTGGCCTTATTCTGATGATGAAGAGAATGAAACCAAATTGATAGATACGACAAAACCGATTGAGATTTCTATGGACCATAATGAAGACATTAATGCTGAGATTTTGATTGAGGTAGAAACAGACGAATAATAGTTTTTGAAGAGTATGATCGAGGATATCGATGCAAACAAGGTGAATGATTCGTTGAAGTTTTTCCAAAATAACGAGGATCCCGTACTACAAGAGATTGTTAAAGGTTTGTCTAATCCCTTACATGATTCTAGTTCTAATGATCATTTATCGTTGGTTGACGTAGTTTCTCATAGAGGTAACCCAATTTTTATGAAAAGACCTCACATAGGATTGGATATATGTGCTTCTAACATTCTTATGGATTATTTTGCCTCTAAGTATCCACCATTGGATGTGTTTGATTTTAATGTTGTGCAGGTTCATCGGGAGGAACGCGAAGAAGTTCCCTTGTTTTATGTTCTCTATCCACTTCCGAGTGGAGAAAAGACTAAGTGTTGGGGAAACTTCCATAAAATAACGATTTCACTTGTGCTAACGTATGTTAATATTTGTGTGAAGTTATTATTAGAATTACAGATAATTGTCTGGAAGGAACCCCAAATCTTCAGATTGTTGGTGTACGGGGAATCTATCTTGCCAAGTCGGGTTGAGGACTATAAACTAAGCGTTGCATGGAAGGCTACCCATTAGTTTGTAACGTATTTCTATCATTTTGCTTTTTATTTTTGCATATCATATTAGGATTTCCCATCTTGACTACATTGGATGAATCAATTTACATTTAGGACAATGTGAAGTTTAAGTGTGGGGGAGTGGTTAAGCATATAGGATTTCCCCGTAGACGCTTTTGTAATTTTTGAATAATAACCTCCAAATTTTTTGAAACTTGTGAACAATTAGGGACAAACACTCAACTCTCTAGGTAGATGGAAAACAAGAACTCTTGTCTATAGGAATTAGGGAGCCCATGAATGGTCTGTTCGTATTTGAATGTTGCTCAGCTGTTAGAAATAACATGGTAACCAATTGAACAATTTGATGTGCAAACTGAAGATGTGTATTCGTGTATTAGAATATTACCTTCACAAGTTGATGTGTATGATCTCTGAGTGCTTCAGTATATCAGGTTATTAGGTCCTTCTTACGTCTGGGAAGTCTTGTTCTAACACTTTCAGGAACTCTATTGAGCTTAACCACTAAGTAAATTCACAGGATGGACAGAATTTAGACAAAAGAATATTTTATTATTGATTCAGGAGAGAGAACTTAGATTACAAATAACCTCAAGATCGATATTTATAGTGTACAAGTATTGGCGGTATAAAGCATTCCAGAATGTTCTATTAATCATTACAGGTGGTTCCTTAATAGTCGGTGGTGACTAACTAACTTTCCTGCCATTCTGTACTTTGAACATCTTCTCTTGAGTCATCTGGGGTAATCCTGCTCCTTTAGTCGGTTTCTTCTCGAAGGACTTCTTCTGCTGCCAGTCGACTGTCAATGATATCATCACCTTTTTTTGGTTCTGCACCATTTATCAGTGTGTCGGCCCTTCAGTAGATCATCTTCTTCCCTGAACCATATTTTGTCATCAACATATTTTAGATTAAATCTAGTTTGGGCTTGATTTGATTTAAACTTTTAAATTTAGCATCTGGTGTTGTATAACTTTGAGTTCATAGTTCTTTTCAGTCAATCTGGCAGCTTGAATGTACCAAATTTATCAACTGAGGTTATCACCTTCTTCTCCCTTAAAAGAAAGAAGTGTCTTGATTTATCAAGGCATTTTTGCATTAGCCCTGACTCAGATTTCATGAATCGTTATTGAAAAAATTTATTTTTTTTATATTTGTAGTCGACTAAGGCTTGATCACTATATTATCTACCGTTTCGCTTATAAGTAAAATATCATTTATACTCTCAATGGTACATATAAACTAACTAATTTTTATTCAAACTTTTCCAAAAATTGTGCCAAGTTTTTTTGCGCCATTTTTTTTTTTTTTTTGAAAAAAATTGAATTTGGGTGCAAACCTAACTTTCTTGGGTGAAAATATTCTATTTCATAATCTGTTCAAAGGGATTTTGCTATGAATCTCGACTTTATAGATTAGTTAGTAAACCCCTAATTTTTCTTTCTTCTCAGAGAAATGAAAATATCTTTCCCTATTCTTTCTATATATATCCCAAATTTGATCTTAAAAAAAAATCTTAATTCATCAGATCTCTAACAATTCTTCTTCGCTTATCTGCTTCTGAAGATGTCTCCTAGAAAACCTTCTTGTCCTACTCCTAAAACTCAATCGTCTAAACACCATAAAATTCCTATTTCAAGAAAATCACCTTCGTCTTCTGGACTACTCAGAGCGAATCTCTTCACTAATGTAAAACGAAAGGAATTCAAATTCCCTGATAATGTTGAAGTCCGTTTATCAGATCCTCCAGGCCCTCATGTTTCTCTAGTCCGTTTAGGTGAATTGTTAATCCCCGAATCTCATCTAAGATGTGGTTTTAAAATTCTAATTCCTACTATTGTTCATTAATACCTTCTCTTGGTAAATCTCGCGCCAGGAGAAATGGAATCTCGATTCTTCGACTACATGAATCGTTTGCTTAGAAAGAATAGATCTCTTCCAAGCAAAGATCAGATATCTTCTCAAATTCTTCATGAAAAGTACCTTTGTCGACTTAATGAAACAACAAATTAATACAATATTACTCCTAGAGATCCTACTCAATCTCTTGGAATTGAACATGATGATATTATTTTATTTGGTGGTGAAGACGCTATGGTTGTCGTTCAACCTCTAATTTTCTTTGGATTATGGGAGTTTGGTCAGGAAATTAGATCTAACGAACCTACTCTAAAGACTCATTGGATCGAGAATGGTAATCCTAACTCTCAACCTTTTTGCCTGTTAGTTTCTCAGCTGCTTTTCATCTTAATTTTCTTAAATTTAATCTGACTTTCTCAATCTTGTTGTGATCTAGGTTCTGTCGGTTCTAAACGTCAAGTTAAAGAATCTCCTGGCAGCACTCGTAAATCTTCTAAACGTCCCAGCTCAGCTAATCGGTTTTGGAGTCAATTTATGGCTAGAGAGACGGTAATTACTGGAAGCGATGCTGACAAGAAATATTCTCTTAACATGCTAATGAGTATTCCTCACCCTAAAGAGTTGGATGCTCTACAAGAACTTGATATTGACGGGGAAAAAAGGAATTTGCTTATCTTATTCACAAGGTTGACTAATCCTCTCTCCATTTTTTTCCCTTTTAGTTTTCTCAATTTGTTTTATCCAAACTTCATACCCTTCTACTTCTCTAATTTATTCTATGTCTCCTCTTAACTAGACTCTCATCTCAGCTTCTTGCCAAATCTTGCGTTGTCGATCGTATAAGAGAAAAACCGACAAATCCAGTTCATCAGGGGACACCATTAATTTCCTGAGGGCTCAGCTAAAAATTGAACAACAGAAGAAAGAGGTTTTGGCAGCTCAAGTTGAGATTCTTAGCTCTTCCTTAAAGGATTCACAGATGGAGATTGAGAGATTGTCTGGTGAGAGTTTAACCTACTTTTCTGATATTCAGATGCTTAAGAGTCGAATTGAAACTACTCAACATGAGTTTAATGTTTATAAAGATTTTTGTTGTCGAACATCTGTTCTAGGTAAGTTGGCTACTCGTACTTTTCAAGTATCTAAGCGCTTTGGTCCTCTTTTATTCATTAAATCTTTATGCTATTCTTATCTCTTCCTATATCATCTAATGGCGAAGTTCTAGATGATGATGGGATTATTGACGCTTTGAAGATTTCAAGATATTACTTCTACCGATCCAGTTGATGGCGATGCACTTTCCTTCCTAGATGATCTTTCTAGCAAAAATTAATATTACTTTTTATATTATTTTTATTTTGAGGTTTTGGATCTCCTAAAATTCGATGTAATTCACATTATATTTTGTCTAATTTTGCACCTGGCATTTCTTCTATTATCTTTCCTCAGTCGAATGAAATAATACTCTTCATCTTGAATGTATGTGATTTTTCTATTTGCTCAACTGAGTGCTTATTTAGATGTAATTTTCCCATCCTATTAATGGAAGTTGCCTCTTTTGTTAACTAATGCTAATATGAATTTCCTTAATAATTTCAATCTCTAACCTCAATCTAAATCAGAATCTGAAATTTCAACCAATTCATTATATATGAGAAATTAATTAATCTAAATTCTCGGCTAATGAAATATCTTTATAAAATAAGAATTTTTTATCCTAATCAATGACTCAGTGCATTGTATTAATCAGGAATTTTTTTTCTATGCCTATTTTTCTTTGGTAGATACTTTTAGTTGACCGGGAGTGGTGTATAGCTAATTTTATTAATCTGCTCGTGTCACTCCTCATGTCATTTCATTTCTTATCTTTTTTGAAACTGTTAATAAATTCTCTTGGCCTTTCATTTTAGAGGCAGGCCTTTTAGGTTTTACGCCAGCCCAATATTCGTCACCACTGAGGGATACAGTTATTTCCACAATCCAATGGGTTGATGGTAGACTTACTTCGGATATACTTAGATAGAGTATATTCATGCCATCGATGACTAACGTGGAGCTGATTTTCATTGGTCAGTTGGCCAGCTCTCCCATGTTAGTTTTCTGATCTTTACCATTTAAGTATTAAGACACAAGAAAGTATTTTAAGGCGTATAGCGCATTCGATCTTGTAGGTTCAGAGGTATTTTATGTATAAAAAATCCTCCTTTGGTTGCCTCATACGACCAATTTTGTCAAAAGAGATAAATGAGTTTTTCTGTGAATTTTCTTAGGAAGTTTTTATTCCAGTCGTCTGAAATATATCCACTGTAAATAGGAATCTGTTATTCTGATAAGTTTTTATCGATTCATGTATATTTCTTTGTGGGTCTTTATCCCACTTTCTCAGAGCTATATCATTTTAAGTTATGATCATTATGCTCCGTTCAAATTTTAGTTTTCTTTTGTTGAGCTTTTTAGCTTTATTGTTCTTTAGATTGTTTTGTTTTCTTTAATTTTTCTTACTTTGGAATCGTGCGTGCACTCACTCTTGCGAAGTTTTTGTCTACAAATTAGCTGTAGTCCTTTTTTTTTTTTAATTCTTGTATATAATATATATCCTTACTGTTTTGATCTTCAGATCATTGTTTTTCTTTGTTCATTATAAGCTCGTCAGCTGATTCATGAATTCTCAGTATTTTTTGTGGGTATTTTGTGAAACCTCCCCTCTAAAGATGCTAATTTCCATTGCCTCCCCTAGAGATTGTAAATTAGGGAAACCTCCTATCGTTAACTATTCCATCCATATTCCAGTTAGCTGACTCAGCAACGGTGGTGTTAATGCATAAATATTGCTGGTCCTACAAACCTTGACCAGAAGCAAGAAGGTCCGATGGATAAGGCGAAACGAAGTATGAAATCACCCCGAAGTACGCTACCAAGGCAATCAAAGGAACGAAGGAAGGCACCACCGACTCAAAGCACGTTCCAAATGGTCACATCAACACTTTATAGAGTTACAAAAGACTAGGGGCACGCGTCAATACACGGCCGGATCAGACAGCGGTGTAAAAGCAGCCTAATGTATAAGAATTAGGGCATCGAGAACATCAAAGGATCTGCACAGTAAAGATTTATATCATGAGAGAGGTGTCAACACGCGAATGGATAATAAGGGCGGTACACAGAAACCAGCTGTCAGCAAAGATCATCAAAGAATAGAAGAAACGAAGTATAGCAAAGAGAAGCTACTGCCGAGATTTTCTATAAATACCCCTCCTCACCATAGAAGCAGGGGTCGACGAAATTACAAGGGGAGATATTATAGCTAAGAAATCTTCTGGGATCAGGAGATCACAATACTTAGTGCAAACCCCATACTGTATCGAATCAAGTTAGATAGAATCCTAAAGAACTTTGTTTTTATGTTATGAATATGATTTATAGATATGATTTGGTTATAAGGAGATGAAACACTTTTTTGTGGATCCGACTTGCTTAGTTCGTTTTCAGCATAATCTTCTGTCCTAAAGTTTCTAATGAGCTCATAAGATCGTTGTTCCATTCAGTGGATACGAGGATGAGCGAAGATCCTAGTAATTACTTAGTATCAATTGTCATTAACCTTAAAAACCTTATGTAAGTATGATATGGGAAAATTAGTATCAATAGTTTGGCGCTAGAAACATGGACCAGTGTCCTTGGAAAATTTCAGCATCGTGGTTTTCAGCACTGGCCTCGATTTTTCCTATTCTCATTCTATATTTTGTTTTGATTTTGGTAGGCTAAAAAGAATTTTCACTACTTAGGGTTTTTTATGACCACTCTAGTGTTTTCTGACCAGCATTTTATTCATTTGCGTTATCTTCTGCTTTTTTACTCTTTAGAAAAATGAAATACAGGTCACTGTATAAAAGACTCAGATCCGAGAAGCTAGGGAGCTAAAACGCTACCTATCTTTGAAGAACACCAGAATCTTCTTAGCAGTCTTTGCCCAAAGAACGCTTAGGAGACCAAAGCTTGGAACAAGCGAAAAACGTGTCAAAATCAAGTTTTCGTTGCATAAATCCCACCGCATGCGGATTCGGCGGTCAAACGACATATAACCATATATGCACTTGGGAAACACCTACGTAGGCCAACCCAGCAACACGGGGTCCCAAGACACATCTAACTAGCTCTCAGGGCGCAAAGAATATATCTTTAACGACTAGCGCGTATAGGGGTACATGACAATTTTCTCTTTTATATGTTCCAGGTGGAGAAGAACGCCATAATCTCCAAATGACGATAAAGCGGGACATCAACTAGGGGATCGACGAGCCGACACTTTGGAGACTAGTCGGATTTCCCACGGAGCACGAAGATAGTCAAACAACCGCAGAAGACACCGAAGTATCAACACATTACATCCAGAAGGAAACCACGCTGAGGATGATACAGGGCGTGGGTGAAGTAGCAACGAGTCAAGGAAAGTCGGGATACGCTCATCTACATGCGTCAAACGAAGTAACCCAAGAGCGGCCGAAGCAGATAAGCGAAAACGGAGAAATAAGCATGACCGACGCCAATGAAAAAATCATAAGTCAACTGTCAACTCTGGCATTGAAGCAACAGAACCAAGAAAGCATCTTGAGCATATATATTAAACTGCGAAGGCGGGAGACAGACGAAGATAATGAAGATAGCGCACGAAGTAGCGCAAAGGAGGCTCAAGAAGAAGAACGACGGAACGAGGAACTGGATACACGATGTTACAAGTACAGTCTGAAACAAGCCACTCTACTGACGATGGAGTTAAGAACCAACACACGCACTCAGGAAGGAGAACTGCGGATAATCCAAAGGAAAGACGACGAAGAGGATCGCGGAGAATGCCAGGCCAGAACAAAAAAGCGCGTGGCGGAAAGCCATCAATTAGAGAAAAGACTCAGGCGGAGAACGACCCCAGCAGTTAGTAGAAGTGAGGAAAAATATCAAGAGATACTATATTCAGATTTAATACTACAACCGTCGGAGATACTAAGAAGAGAAGGGGGCAGGAAGGATTTCACTTACCCAACTACCAGAGGAAAACAAAGGAAATAAACGAGCAACCACAAAGATTACTGTGAATATCACCAAACACGCGGGCATACTACCGATAATTGCAAGCACCTTCGGTACACGATAGAAAGATACCTAGGTCGAGGAGAATTCAGCCAATATACCTCACCCACTCCGAAGCCCGAAGAACAGCAGCCAAACGACAGCGGTTTACAAGAAAACAACAAAAGAGAAGTATACATATCCAAACCAAGAAGCGAGAATGCAAGGGAATGCCAGCAGGTACGAGTGAACCCCGGACCCTTGGTAGTCACCCTGCCTATTGATAGGTGTGCAAAACACCTATTCAAGAGTACCTAATTGATACACTTTAGTCGACTTAAGCCTCATATATTGTTTATTTTAACCATTTTCTATTTTGCAGGTATTTTGAAATCATATTTAATAAAATGAAGCAAAAACAACTCAATTCATAACTTGGAGTCATATGGAGTTGGTGACCTTTGAACACAAGAAGGATACAAGCACAAAGGTGTCGCAGAAGAGAATCACCAAGGGGCAGATGCTGGATTACTGAAGGCAGCCAAGTGATGTACTAGTAAAATTACTGGAGCACCCAAATATGTTTACTCAGGGCAGTCAATTGAATGGAACAGACTAGGGGCACCATCACAGTTCAGGGTGCCGGGTTAGAACCAACCACAGCAAAACGCTAAGGGGTAACCCTTATCCTAATAAAAATTAGACGCGATTTCCTTCTTTCTTCGAATCTGTTCTGTGGTGTCAACAGCTACAATGGAGAGCAAGATAGAGGCAGAGCAAGGGGAAAATGGAAAATGGCTGGAAGGTTGCTCGAAGGAGGCAGAAGCAAGATTTGGATCTCAGGTAGTGTTAAACGGTGGGAATCAGCTAAGGAATGTGTGGTTCTGATCACGGTTTTGGGGCTCATCTATACAGTAAGGTAAACGAGCTGATTCTGACTAATTGGAATGATCAAGGGTGAAGTTGGGTTGTTGTTGAGTGAGGGTTTGATTCTGGTTCATCGGTTTCTGTTGTTGTTGGGGTTTCAAATAACATCAGATGGGTGGCTGCTACGGCTATGGAGTTAGCAGAAGGAATTGAAGAGAACAAAGGTGTAATTTAACATCAGGAGATGATTTTGAAGCTTGGGTTGTGCTGTATTTTTGATGTTGAATGTTGCTATGTGATGATTTGGTGATGAGCTTGAACTGTTGATCATGGTGGATGAAACTTCACAGTCGGTCTGCTGTTTCCGACATAAATTGGGAAGACAGTAAACGTGTGTTTCACACGAGTGGCATGGAATAAAGCTGTCAGTTCCGTATAACTGACAGGAGAGTGAGCAGAGGCTGGGCTTCTGAGTGAGTTCTGTTTCAGGCCCAGGATGTGTAATGGGTCAGTGAGTTGACGTGGGCTTAGGGTAAACCTAAGTTTGGAAATCAGGTGGAGTTTTGGGTATGAATTAGGGCTGAGCAACGGATGGGTATCCGCTGGATTTATCCGATCCGATCCGCACTTTGACGGATGGGTACCCGATCCGCCATTTGGTGGACTGGACACGGGTTGTGTTTCAAATCCGCCATTTTGGCGGACTGGACACGGGTAAATCCGCCAAATCCGTTGGGTACCCGACCTTAAGAGTAATCTAGGGATTATACCTATATATTATGGATATTATAGGAAAGTTCATTTTTATATATAATGTGTACGGTTAAACTATGGGAGATTACAGTGAAGAGGTAGCGGATATTAGAGATTCAAGAGAAGTAGCAATTATCTTAGTTTCGTTTTGAAGATTGGATATTTGCTGCTTGTTCTGGTTCCATGAGTTTTTTTTTTCTTCTGAAACTTAAACAAAATTCGCGGATTATCCGCATCCAATCCGCTCACCCGCCCTACCCGGTGAACCCGAATCCGCTGGGTGATGGACTGGACACGGGTGCAGTTTCCAAATCCGTCATTTGGACGGACTGGACACGGGTGGTACTAATTCCGCCAAAATCCATCCGTTGCTCAGCCCTAGTATGAATAAAAGAGAGAAAAAGTTTACGGAATACGTTCACGCACAGGAGCTTTGGGGCGCGAGAAAAAGAGGGTTTTGACGCCAGAGAAAGGTTGACGCAAGGTTTTGGAGGCAGAGTTTGGAGCATTGCGACGACGGGTTTTTATGCTTTTTCATATTTTTTTAACCATTTGCTTTGGATTTCAATAAAGCTATGAGTAGCTAAACTTCTTTATATTAGTTAAGGATGTAGTCTAATTTCAGAAACATGCACTGAAGATACATTCAATTTGTTATTTGATTTCTCCATTATCGTTCATGTTCTACGGTTTATAGATGATTCATAACTATGTATATGATGATTGATGATTGAGTATTTGTTTGTTTAGGATGCATACTGAATAAGCATACACTTATATCTAGTGCTAGACTAGGGTTTTGAGATACAAATAATTGATGAACCCTGTCATAAGTAGCGTATTATGATTGCTGATTGTAGTCAAATCCTTCGTGTAATCATATGTAGAACTTGACACATGTTAAATAGTTTGCTCCTAGTATTTCTATTGCATGGAATAGCCTCGTTTCACAGAACTTAGAGCTCTTGGAGAATTAAACTCGATTGCACGTTGCGTTGAGTTATTCTTTGAGTAGTATTTGCATATTCATCGTTATGGTATGCAATGATACAAGGAATTTGTCGGAGTATACTCTCGATGGGGTACTCTAGGGTTATTGGTGATGAGAAATTAGGTATCAAGTCTAGGTGTTGATTCAAGTGCATGTCTTATGAATGAAGATGAACCCTTAACCATTAGTCTCAACCTATTGATTACTTTTATTTATTCTTTACTTTAATTTTCAGTTTATTTTATTTTATTGCACAACAAAATCCCCCCCTTGGTTACTTAAGTTTTCAATTACGAATAACAATCAATTCCTCTCTGTGGATCGAACTTGTTCTTATTTCTATACTCGTATTTATATTAGTGAAGTGAAAGAACTCGAAATATTTGTGTTGGTTGACAACCGATCACCTATCCACGGGATAAATACCGCGAAGGTGTTAGTCAACGAAGGAATCACCTACAATATTTTATTCTACAAACGGTTTCTACAGATGGGACTTCGTGACGAACAGTTAGACTACCCAGCAACGATCATCCACGATACGTGTGGAACAATCATAACACCTAAGGGTGAAATCATACTACAAGTGGACATAGGTCCAGTGACAACCTTCACAAAATTTTGCGTTATCAAAACAGCATCACATATCCTGCAGTACTGGGGAAAAAATGGATTCAGGAGTTGGGAGGAGAAGTCTCAGCAATTCACCAGCAACTAAGGTTCCCCACAATATATGGAGAAATGGAGATTCGGGGGGACCGAAGTAATATTTGAAATATCGAAAAACACAGGAAAAAGCAGAAGCAACCAAAGAAGAAAACTAAGTTTAGCAACACAACACAAAAAAAAAAAAAAAAAAAAAAAAACGCTTTACATCAGTTTCCCCTATTCCTACGTCTACCACGAAGTCATGCAGCCACAGTACCACGATCCTCATCGAGACCATCTATCAACTATAAGTCGATCACAGGAGCATTAGCAGGAACAACCGGAACAAAGTCAGCAGCAGCAGCAATCACAGGATCTTCAACCTGCGCAATTGGAGCAAAGTTGGCAGCAACATGTTCAACATCATTGAACTCCTCTTTTACTTCAACCTTCACATGTATTTCATCATCAGAAGAAGCGAGATCCTCACCCATCATAAGCAAAATTTCATTGTTATGACGACGAAGAAACAATCTTGTCTCAACCATGCGACAATCATACGGAGAACCACCATCTTCCCTCATTCTCCGTTCTCTTCTTCTTTCATCACTCTTCAGGAGATGATCGAAGAGACGAATCACTTTCTCAGGATTAGTTTCCTTCCTAGAAGAACCACCACCTTCAATATTTGCTTCCATATTCATTATCATTCGAACCCTTTCTGTCCTGCTATCTTCCTCATAATTCATGGGTGTCTTTCCTTTATCTGCCATTTCTCTCTTTTCTCTCTAAACTACTCGGAAAAAACTAGGAGACGATCGATGAAGACTAGTCTTTTATAGAGAAACTCCAGTCGCCATCCAACCACTCGCTTTAAATAAGGCGGACGTAACGATGTAGGAAATAAAACAACCACATTAGGGTTTCCTTGATTATCGCACCCCTTCAAAAACATCTCTCATTAAGGATTGAGCTATGCAATCGCCATTTAGACTGAGGGGATTTCAGCAACCCTCGGTGGCAATAGTCAAGTAAATACGACTTTCTGTATGCCATAAATACGAGAAATTGGCTTGTGGCATATAATGCACCAATTCACTGAGTAATAAAGACATATGAATATCCAAAATAACATAAGTCATAGCTATGAGCCATGATTAAGAAATGTAGCACTAATTATAAAAGCAAGTCTATAATCAGGAGAAAAAGGCGAGTTATGCTAACACAGCGTAGCCATAACCAAGAATGCATAAGCATTGACAATTCAAGGCCTAAATATAGGACACATGAATGATAATAAACTATATTACATATCATGATAATCTTATTAGGAAGTAGGCTATAGGATGTATAGGGATGAACCAGATTTCTAGACAGTGTGCACGTCAGTTACTCTAAAATTCGCCCAGGCCAGCCTATATTTTCTAAAATTATGAAATTTTAGTATGTCATGGGAAACTCGCTGATGAACAACTTTCATGAAGAAAGTTTCTCCTGAATCCTCACAGATTAGACCGTGTCGATCATTCTTTGAGGTAATTTGTAATCTGTCAGATTTCCGAATTTGATTAGGAAACTAGAATATCATGGAGACCATATAACCAACTAGGACTTGGATCAGTGGGACCCATAAGTAGAGGTATCTCAAAGATTAAAAGGTGGGGCCCTCAAGCTATGGCGTGTGATGAAAGTGGGCCATAGTAGTGTTTCACAGCCGACCTATAAAAGTGGGGTCTACAAGAGTTGTGACCGAGTGAGGAAAGTGGGGTCGTGGCAAGAGCCACGGCCAAGAGATGAAAGTGGGGCCGTGACAAGAGTCACGGCCAGGCCAAAAGTGTGGGACATGGTGCTAACCATGACCAAGCTACAAAAGTGGGGCCGCAGCCTAACCTACCACCAAGCCAACAAAGTGGGACCATGATATTAGGTTATGGCCAACCAAAGAAAGTGGGACCACGACCTAAATCACAGCAAAGCAATAAAAGTGGGGTTGTAGCCTAAGCTACGGCCAAGCCCAAAATGTGGGGCCGTGGGTCATGACAAGAGACAAGGGACGTGAGTAAGCTAGGACGCGAGCAAGGCTAGGATGCGAGCAAGGCTAGGATGCAAGCAAGGCTAGGATGCGAGCAAGGATAGGATGTGTAGGCTAGGGCGTGAGCAGGCAAGGACGTGAGGAGGGATAGGATGCGAGTAGGGCTAGGATGCGTGTAGGCTAGGGCCGTGAGCAAGGATGAGATGCGTGTGGGCTATGGCGTGAGCAGGCTAGGGCATGAACAAGGATGAGATGCGAGTAAGGATGGGATGCGTGTAGGCCAGTAACCGTGTAGGCTAGGGCCATAACAGCCAATTCTCTTATCCCTACCATAAATAAATTCATACCTTGCCTTGAGTTATTCACCTGACGACGCCAAGATGCCAGAAATTGGTGCAAAATTACTCTTGCGACCTCGTCGCCAAAAACCACCATCAACATTTAGTTCCCTGCGCAACATGGAACCGTGAGTGTTCCAGGGTGAGCATATGTTGAACAAGCTAGCCACATCCGCATAGACCCTTTAATCACGAACATGAAGCCCAAACATGACCTTGTACTTTGGAGTACTCGCATAAGCTTGACTTATGATAATCTTGACATCTTATTCATGACTCTTTTGTGCAGCCAACTCCGCCTAATCAGAAGTTCATTAGCGTCGCAACACAAGAGACCAATACTGAAACTATATCTTTCGGTGTTTACTGTCTTCCGGGTGGAGCATCATTTTCCCCAGCTAGTAGCAGCTCCATGGAGACTCCTTTAAGTGCTAATCAAGTCCCTAATCCATTTGCAAAGGATTGGGTAACGGTAAGACTTCATTCTCTTTGCTACATTTTCACTTTTAGTAGAAAAGTAAAAAAATCCCGTCAGATTTTCCTGTTTCGAGTCATGGCGCGAGAATGGCCATAAAATCTTCATCCCACATTGGATTTTGATGGTTGACCCCAAATTATAAAAAGGACATCTGTATCTTTCCGCTAAAAAAAGAAAATATGAATTCCAAGCTTGTTTGCCCGTTGTTTCATGCGCCACAAGTTGGCGTAACCTCCAGAAATATTGCAGACTGCACGTTGTTCAGTCAAAAATTTATTCCGGCCAGTAGAATTCTCCAAAAATTAAGCCCTTTTAGAACGTTATAGAAAACATCCATACGAACAACTTTCGTGAAGGAAAATTTTCCAAATACCTTACGGATTTGTACAGTTTTCACGTTTTCTGTAGTGCGTCGTCAGAATTCAGATACGTCAAAAAGTTCTTCTTCGAGAAAATGATGTGAGCTGCCATAATACCTTATTTTGATGAATTTCTTTTCTTATTCAATTTAGAATGAACCTGCTCCAGGCTTTGAGAGTGCTTCATTCACTCCCTTTGGCCAACGTTTGCTCTTTGGTGAAGCAACTCCAAACAATACACCGTGCGAATCCACTGACGCAACCACAGAGCGAAATAAAAGTGGAGAAACAAAATGACCCAAATCATCCGTAACACTTGATGCTACACAGGTTACTCTTGTCACTCTTTTAATTTGAAATAAAATACTTCGGTATTTTATTCTCACCTTGTTTGCTCTTGTAACCTTTTGGCGGTAACGAAGAGATGGAAGATAGCTATTTCGTGGGTGAAAAGATCAGTTACACTCACAATAGCAGAGTTGGACAAACCTTGACAAAGATTTTAATATGTCGTCGTGTTAGAGCAGGAGCTGGGACCCGTGCAGGAGCCTGAGATTGAGTTGGGGTTGCACGTTTTAGTTGTGGGTCCTCAGGAGTAGGCGCCTTCCTCTTAACACCTTCAGTGACAGCATGAACTGAGGGAAGAGAGTTATATTGCCTATTGACGAGTCGTTTACTGACACGTGTCTCACCACGACTTTCTTCAACCTTCACAGGTCTGGGTCTTTCTAGTAGTGCAGGCGCAGTAGTAGCGGATCGTTTGGCGGATTTATGGAGCTTGGTGAAATTGTTAATCTCCAGATTCTCTAATAAGGCTCGATATACTGGTATCATTCCATTGATGCTGAGCTCCACTAACTGCAACTCCGTCACATTTGGATCATTGCAATCCACTGCACGAGTTCTGAACCTCGTTACATAATCATCTGGATGTTCATTGTTTCTTTGATAAAGTCTCCCCAAGTCAGAGAGAGTGAGTTGCTCAGACACAAAGAAGTATTTCTTGAGAAAATCATTAACCATATGGCTCCAGCTGAGAATACTGTTAGGAGCTAGATTATTATACCAAGTGTATGCTTTCTCAGTCATAGATTTCGAGAATTCCTTGAGACATACAGTTTGACTTCTTTCATACACTCCCAATGATTCTAGAAAACGAGATATATGTTCTCGAGCATTTCCAATACCATTATACATTGAGAATGAAGATGTGACATATCCTTCAGGAAGAGATTCACGTTGAACTTCAATTGGATATGGAGGTTGATGACGATGAAACAAATCTGAATTTTCCACGTTCTGAGCTTGTAGGAGATTTTGTAAATCTTCACGAGTGACGAAGTTATGCTGAGAACTGGTGCCTGGTCCACGTGTGGTGTGGACATGGATATCTTGATCATCAGGGATAACATGGATTTGAGATGGACCCACCCTGTTAACGTTGACAGGGAGTTCTGCACGAGTTAGAATTGGGTTTGTTGGTGGTGCTAATCGTTCTGAGAGAGTTCTCAAACAAGATAACAACTCTAATTGGGTTTTCACCATGCTATTCTGACTTAGGGCTTGAGTCTTCATTAGATCCGCCATGCTAGGTGAATTCTCAGTACTCCTTGTTTCTCCAGTGCGGGGCCCAAAGAGAAAAGATTATGTGCGGCTTGAGATAGGAGTGTAAGGATTACCAGGAGTTGTAGAGGTCGCGGTGGTGGTGGTCCCCACACCATGAGGTAGGGTAGCCGGGGTAGCAGGGGATAGAGATGAAGTGGCCCCCACAACATGAGGTTGGGCGGCCATGAAGGATGGGGATGAAGTGGCCCCCACAATGTGAGATGGAGTATCCACGATATTAGGGTTTTGGGACGTTATATGACTCACATTTTGGATGGTGGGACCAGCAGAGCTGGTGACGCCACTGACACGAGGATTGGTAGCCCCACTTGTAACAAATGAGGTTGTGGGACCACTAGTGATATTTGGAGGTTTGTGTTCTCTGAACTCTGCCTCCTAGCTTCAACCATCTTTTCTTACAACTGAGATAATGACCTCCCACTGTGGTCGCCAAATGTTTTAGGTGTAAAACAATAAAGAGAATCTGAGGGGTAAAATGTGAAGTGTAATGATGTAATATGAAGTTGTAATGGTATTCGAGAGGTCAAGATCGAACAAGACTCGCCTAAACCAAGAAATGGTCGTTCGAGTATTGCTTCAGTTACAAGAAGACGAAATAGGGTTGGTTTAAGGGAGGGAAGCAGGGAAAGATGAGATCAGAGAATCACTACGCCAGATTCACTGTTTTGCAACGGATATATCCGTTGCACATATTTTGTGCCACGGATATAACCGTTCTAAAAACTGTGTTGCACATGTGTGGAACATATTGTGCAACGGATATATCCGTTGCACAATTAATTTGTGCCACGGATATACGTGGCACAATATATTTTCTTCTGTTGCACAGAGCTAATTTAGCCACGGTTATTTTATTTTGAGCAACGAATATATCCGTTGCAAAATATTTAATAGGAATTAAAAAAAATAATAACAAAATTTGTGATTTCAAAATTCTTGTAATACAAATAACATAGGAAAGCTGATTTAGGGGCTTCGGAAAAAAACGATGCCCTCAGACTTCTGGTTCCTAGAAGTAATTTTGCTCTCCCCCTATGTAATTTTTTTTAAATACCAAAACTACCCCTTTATGTTTAGTGTTTAATTAGTTACCACATAATTAACTAAATTAAACTTGATTAAACTGATAATCAAAAAATAATTACGTCATGGTGTTTTTACACCATTACCGCCGCCTCCACTGTCACCACTGCCACTGTCACCGCCGCCTCCATCACCGCCGCCGCCGCCGGCTATAAGTTTTTTTTTTTTTTTTATCGTGGATGCAACCAACAATGGTGGAACAATGGAGCACCTAACGTAAGCATCTAAAACCAATCGTTTGTATTGAAAACTAGGTCACATTCACTCCATGAAAATCAAAATTCGTGAACCAGAAGTACTTACGGCTGCAATCTGAAGAACAGCTAGCCGTAATTTAGTTTACCATTAAAGCTTCAGATCCAAGACGTAAGTTAATATTAGTAGCCGTAACTTACTTACGGCTAATACCGATACTTTGCTTAGCAGCCGTAAGTTCCTTTAAATCAAAATTTTTGTGTCGCAAGGTTACAGGCCGTAAGTACAAACTTAGCAGCCGTAAGTGTAGTTACGGCTGCATTTTTATTTGGCTTAGTAGCCGTAAGTGCATACTATATTTCCTTTTTTACGTTCCAAAGTCATAATGTAATCATATTTGACAGTGCCCACCCCCACCCCCGGAGTCATGGTAGGAGCACTAGTAGAAATTTCATTAAAATCTGGTTGAGACCCACTTTTTAAACCAGTAAATAATCTCTCAAATTCATCTTCGGAGAGATCAGAAAAGGGTGTAACGCCATGAATAGCAGTAGGATCTAAAGCTTGATGTTTTGCAGCTCTAATCATATTCTTTGCAAAAACACCTAGTCTATGTATATACTCTTCTCTTGTTGAGTACTCTTTACCATAATCTCTCATAAACATTTGAAAATTCTTCTCTGTTGATGTACCCAAATGAATCCTATTGTCTTCTATGAATTTTCTATTCAAACTTTGTTTTTCTGTGACTTGATAAATGTTTGAGTCTTCTACTGAATCAATGGCAGCAATTGTAAGTATGCAGGTTAAGAATACAATACCCACCGAGTAACTTAGGTCTCTTCCCATGTTCTTCATTTTCTTCTACTGCTTTATTTTGAGGTTAACTGAAGAGAATTAGATTGTTAATACTGTTTTGCAATGGAGTTGGATAAACATTTGGAAGGGATCAGTGAGACGTACCATGTGGCATCCATGCAAATGTTTTGAGCAACACAGGTTGATGTCTAATGTTTTTGTAATGGGCTAATGTCATGATGTCTAACTAATGTGCTATTGTAAGTTTACTTACGTCTGCTAACTAAAACAATATAAAAGACGTAACTAACTTACGGCTAGTAAAATGGACTTACGTCTCGTAACCTAACGACACCAAAAAAAATTGTACGTTGGACTTACGGCTAGTAACTAAAGTATCGAAATGAGACGTAACTAACTTACGGCTAGTAAACTGAACTTACGGCTTGGATCTGAAGCTTTAATGGCTTACCTAACAAACTACTTACGGCTAGCTGTTCTTCAGATGCGAGACGTAAGAAGGACTTACGGCTCTAATAGACGGCCGTAAGTAGTTCTGGAACTCGTTTTTTGATTTCATGGAGTGAATCTTACCTAGTTTTAGCACCAAATCAATACCAAAGAATGGGTTTAGATGGTTACCTTTGGTACTCCATTGTTCCACCATTGTTGGTTGCATCCATGATAAAAAAAATCGAAAATGAAAATTTTGGAGGAGAAAAGTGAAGTAGGAGAAGAGAGGAGAAAGGGAAATTTTTTGATGTTTTGATTTTTAAGTTTTGATATGTTTGGTTTTTGATTTAAATTAAATTAAGAAAAATATTAAGTGGGGTGTTATAATTTGTAAGTGGGGTGTAATAAGTATAAGGGTTACTTAGTCATTTCACGATGTTTTGACACCCCTTATAATGACGGGCTGGACATTTGAAGTAAAAGTGAGGGCATCACTTTTTTCCGAAGCCCCTAAATCAGCTTTCTAACATAGACCCTGACTTGATAATATTCCCACATTGTTACCGATCATCACATCATTTTACACCATTCCAAAAGTAGTTTGAATATATACACAATGAAATTGATAATGTTCAATCCAAAACATAAGCAAATGGCTAGAAACCGCAGAAGATAGAGGAACTGTCATTTGGATTTCATTTTCCCATCAGTGACAATGATTACCTCCATTTAAATTCGCGCTCTGCCTTGGCAGTTGATCCATAAACAACCTCAGAATCACCAGGACGACCTCAGCCATAACCAAAGGGATTTTCTGCAACAAAATTGTGCAAGCTCAGCGGCCAAAAGAAAATTGATAACCAGAGACAAAGATAGAACGAGTTCAACTTGAAATTTGACATTAAATTAAGAAGAACGCCAAATAGGATTACGAACCCATTTTAGAGTCAGACGGCTTATTTACTGCTGCAATGTGTCCGTCCACTAAATCAACCACATGGATGTAATCACGGACCTGAAAGCATAAGTAGCATCGAGCAATAAGATTTCGGCAAGTGAAGATTTAATGCCTTCAATCAAGTTTAAGGAAAATTCAAGTTTCCAAATGAAAAGGGGAATTGATTAAATAGTGTTTAAATTTACCCAGTAGTTTTAAATTTGGGCATGGAAACATCGCTGAATCATCAATGAATCACCTTAAACAACTAATGAAAGCCCAAAAATGTATGAATTCACCTTAGCGATTAAGAATCAAGTCCGAGGGAAAGATAACAGCCACAGATCATACTTTAGTGTAGAGTTCTTTAGCTTTCTCTAGATGTGTTGCTTCCAATTTATGACCTCTTTGTCCAGTTTCCCTTCAAATATCATAAACAAGTAAGCCACAAAGATTGTGTAATTCCTTTTGATTATTACTGTTACATACCGTCTAACTCACAAGAAAATCTCCATATGTAACATAACAATCTTTTCATATAACTGCAGTAAACAAACACAACAACATACTTATGCAGAAAGGCAAGAATCTATAGAGAAGAACGAAATGAATATGGTGAGGACGAGGAGAGGTTACCAATCTCTACAAACATGGTTGGTGAATTTATCACAGATCCATGATGTGTAGCCTCCATAGTGATCTACAGCCAAGGAAACAACAATACAAGATTGATAAATAATGCTACAAAAGGCAGTACATTACAATGAAGTTCCAAAACTAATAGATTTAAGCAAATAGGGAGTCCCTTGTCACGTCATCTATAGATGAGACAGTTAAGCACTTTTGTAGATTAGTTATAGGCAATATACTAGAAGGGTAACATTTTAAGGTTCTCCCCCATCAATTAGCTTGCACCTTAAGTAAAATTCAATATAGCTTTTACTAATAGGCTATAGCTGTTATCAGCATACAAATTTATAACTTTACTGAAGTAACCCATAATTGTAATTTGTTCATACCCCGATAGAATCAAGTTATTCTTAATAAAAGAGTTGACGTCCGTTTAGGTCACAATAAGAGCTAACCAGTTCAATCTTTCTACTACAAGTGCCAAAACTAAAGTAATCTTAGAAGCTCACTCTTAATTTACTGAAATAAAGTAATGTACTAAAGTATTCGAAGGTCGCAGTACATTCCAATGAATTTTCTAAGAGTGAGCAACCAAAGTAAATTAAGAATCTCATTACTGAGCAACCAAAGTAATCTTACAGCTAACCAATACATTACAATGAATTTTCCCTTTGTCCTGCATCTCATTACTGAACAACCAAAGTAATCTTAGAAGCTCGACACTCTTAATTTAGCCAATATTTGAATTGAAGCTGAAAAATTCAAATTCATATACATGACATCTTATAAATATACGTACTTACGCAGGCAGATACCTCAAATTCAGGAATTAGATTATGCTCCTGAGCTATCCTCTTCAAAAGCCTCAACCACGAAGCAAACCGTGGATTTGGAGGCGCCGCCCATCCGGGTCTACCTCAAGCATTCGACACCTCACCTTGGCGTAAATGTGGTATACCTTAAAGAAAATCATTCACTAATCAGAATCTACATTACCTTGATAAAATCTACATAACAAACAATTACAAAACTGAATCGTAATAAAGAAATTCACATACCAATTAGATGAACAGTTAGGGAAGGACGATTAGAAACATCTGTATGTTTACTAAGAAATATAACATCATTGCCACCTTCTCCAGTTGCTTCTTCACAAAATATAGATAGGTTATATCCCAAAATGAATGAAGTGCTACAGGTAAAGGAGGTTGAAAAACAAAGTTCACTTACCAGTCAAATCATTTATTACTCTTTGGGTTTCCTGAGGAAGAGCATCATCCAAGCATAGAAAGTAAAACAAAAACACAACACATGTATCCAAGAAAACAATAGCAAGCTCAGTAATTTCAGTAACCTATTCATTCCTAAAAGAAACAAAACCAAACCCTCTTGAACGCCCAGTCTTCTGATCCCACATAACT
Source organism: Papaver nudicaule (assembly GCA_023529015.1). Taxonomy (NCBI): domain Eukaryota; kingdom Viridiplantae; phylum Streptophyta; class Magnoliopsida; order Ranunculales; family Papaveraceae; genus Papaver; species Papaver nudicaule. Next base: position 214 of record JAJJMA010267157.1, on the reverse strand, counting down.
CTTGCATCTCTGCAACCACCTAAAAGTAATTGGGAATCTTTGTATGTCTACACAAAACTACATTAGAACACCAAAAAGAGATGCAGGACAAAGGGAAAAAGGACTCACGAACAACTAGACCATACTTTTTGCTAATGGTCTTCAAACACCTTAACACACACAACCCCAACAACAAATGTTATAGAATATACCGGAGATCAAAACCTCAAAAAAC